>APFE030647407.1:143998-179309 GCA_000404065.3 Pinus taeda
CCAGGTTTGGCTATCCACACAAATTGGTTACAGACAATGCAACAGTTGTCAGGGCAAAAGAGTTGGTGGACATGTGTGACTCAATGGGAATTAAGCTAGTGCATGCCACCTCAAATTACCCTCAAGGTAATGGTTTAGCATAATCATCCAATAAGAGCCTGATAAGGATAATCAAAAAGCTATCGGAGGACAACAAAAGGAACTGGGATTCCAAATTGAAGTTTGCTTTGTGGGCTGACTGGGTGACCACCAAGAAATCCACAGGGAATTCTTCGTTCAAGCTAGTTTATGGCATTGAGGCTATATTCCCAATCAGTTGACCCTCCCTATGGCCAAGTTCTTGTAGGAAGAGCAGAACGAGGAAAATGACATAGTAAAGAGGATTAGCGACTTGGCAGAAGTGCATCAAATTAGAGATCAATTGATTGAAAAGTATGTAGCACATCAAAAGAGAATCAAGGAAGCCTTTGACAGAAAGGAAAAGATGAACAATTTTCAAATTGGAGACTTGGTTCTTAAATGGGATGGACTGAAGGAAAAGAAAGGCAATCATGGGAAGTTCGATGCTCTGTGGACTGGACCTTTTGTCATTGCTCAGGTTCAGGGGAACAACACCTTCATGCTGCAAAGTATGGAAGGAGAAATAGTTTTTGATGGCCCCGCCAATGGGTGGTTTTTGAAAGTTTATGTTAATTAAGGCCTTTAGGCCTTAGCATTGTAAATATGTTCTTTTTACAAGTTTCAGTGTAGGCTTAATTAGACTCCATGCCCGATGGAACACTAGGAAATATTGTTGATCTTGTTTTTGTAGGAAAGGAAGTGGTCTACGGTTCTTGAAAACTCACAGAGAGGATTTCATCCCTAGAAGGAGCCAGTGTTAGCTCTGCTATGCAGTGTTGACTTTCTAATGTTAGTGGAAAGCTTGGTCTGTTTTGTGGTGTCTTCAAAGGGGCCCCACATGGTCATTTTCCCTACTCCTCCTACCCCGCTTACTCTCCACCATCTCTGTTTCCCTATTTGCCTCCTAAACCCAAAAAAGTAACCCTTGTTGACCTTAGCCCCAAGCGCAAAACCCCAAACCAACCATAAAACCCTACCATATGTCTTCCCGCGTTCGTAACTCGCCACGCCGCATCCTCGCCTTTGATCACCCCCGCCGATCCAACGGCTCCCATCGCACCCAATAAAGGTGACCCACTCGACCATTTTCCACCATTAGATGCATCTCTATCTGATCCGATGATCTTTGCATACATCGTGCCAACAACATGATCAAGCGATAGCGTGCGATGAGAGTGGTTATTCTCTCTCATCCAGCGCTACATGTCGATCATTGAGTGGAATCGCTCAGCCCTAGGCATTTACCACTTAGCACCTAAAAGCAGTGTGATGAAAACCGTTACGGCCAGACCAAACAACCCTCGCCCATTAAACGCCTGTGCAACTTCATTTCCCGATGACCGCCCGATCTGTTTGCCGAAGATCTAATGACCCTAACACACCCCGCTCCCATCTCAGCTAATAGCTTCCGCCAAGCCATCTCCGCCATCCATTTTCTTGATCAGACGGTCATTCTTCTCACTCGCCCAAATCATCCACCTATCCATGTATTCCACATCCTCTGACCATTCTGCTAGCATCAGTTTCAATAATATCCCCAACAACCACACTTAACAGAAAGTATGGCCAAAGGAGAAATGGACATAGCACGACTCTGTAACTGAATTTATCAGTCATGGACTCCATCTGTACAAGAACTCCAACTTCCCAAAGGACAACACAGCACCTGAATAGATTGGATTCACCCATTGAAACAAGCAAACCTCACCCAAAGACTCCATCAGGCGGTTAAATGCAATTGGTGGTCAATTATGACCCCTCCATACCTAAATGGCCAAGTGCCATAGTATTGTAAACTTATAAATATCCAGAAGTAAGATGTAATCAGGGTTGGCATTTGATGTAAGGTTCAACTTTTGGAGATTGTAGACATTTTGTCACTTGCAGCGTCTCATCTTCATTTTGAGAAAATACAAGCTTCTTTTGTTATTAACTTCTCACTGTCCATTTTCCTCTGTTCTAAGCTTGTACCTGATATGTTGTATTCTTGATATCTTGATGTTTAGCACTAGATAACTATCATCTTATCTCCATGTTAAAATCTTGTATGCATCACAGAATAGGTTGCTTAGGTTTCTTTCTATCTAATGCAGGAGAGCTGTCATCCTATCCTTGCATTAATAGATTAGATTTGCATGTTTTTGTGCTAGTTGTAGCCGGCCATCACATGGTCTTGTGCATCTGCTGGTGCGGTTAGCATTCTCCATATTCACTTATTATCTAAACTGTGAGCATTGGTGGTCTAAAGCCTTGTAGTCTAAGCATGTTCATGCATGTCTAGAGTGAAACAAAGTAGAAGTGGTTATTTGGCTTAAACCAAATCATCATTCCTTCCATTAAACCTTGCAACAATAGTTGAATTTGTATGTTACCAGGCATCTCTGAGCTATAACCTAGGAGAGTTTCTTGCAATCCTAACAAAACCATCCATCTTTGCTTCTATTGCTTTTTGTGAGAGTGAATTTTGTTGCACTTGGTCTCGTAATTTTGATATATCGTGTTGCATTTCTTCCTCTTATTCATAAGTCATGTTAGAACTTTTAGGTTTCTTACTATGTGTTTCAGTTTTCTTTCTTCAGGGCATCAATTAATGATAATTATGCTTCACTATGCCCTTTGAATTCCTTCAAACTAATTTTTGAAACCAAACTTATGCAAAATTTTAAGAAAACTACTCACCTTTTTTCACTTTGTAGGAGCTCAATATTGAATTGATGTATCTCTAAAATTTCAGATCTCCAAGGTCTGAAATTACAAAGTATAGTAGCAATCTAATTTTTCTTTCCAAATCCACCAATCTGATTGAAATTGGATTCTCCAAGAAAGATTTATGCTCAATCTCCCAAGATGACCTGATTATACACTTTTTCAGTAGAGCGAACTTGTACGAAGTTCCACATGTCACTGTTTTAACCTTTGGACATGAAAACGATGTACAGAAAACTATAGTCCATCCTCTTTCTATAAATTCTAACTAAATTTCAATTTTATACTTAGAGAGAAATTTATGGCGAGTTTCCCAAGGTCACCTGTTTGGGATGTAATTCGGGAGCTTGCAACAACCCTAATTTCCTTATATCATATCTTCGAAAATATAGAGATACAAGATCTGAAATTCATACTCAAGGACCATTGAGATTTCAGCTCCAATGGGTTTTTGTTTTAGCTTTTGAAATGTCTCAAACAATGATTTATATCAAAAATTCCACGATGACCGGTTTGGAGCAGCGAAACCCTAGAATCCAAAGCTCTAATACCAAATGTTATGAACTAGCTCACAAAAACATAGAAAAGATAGATCAACGAATTCAAAATAAGTCTCTTCAAGGGGGAAACCTCCTTTACATTACACAAATGAATAATTCTTGGATGATACAAATGACTAAATCTCCTTTCTATAGATAGGAATCTAAGGGGTCACAATATAATCAAAGCCGACATAACAATAATAATATAAGGGCACAACAATAACAAAAGTCGGCTTCTATGGGGCACACTAATAACAATATGGGAAAAGTAGGGGCACAATAATAACAATAAGGGCTACAATGACAATAGTAATAGGGGAATCACTAGTATTATAGGGACCTAACACAGGGGAGGGCTAACCCCTGTACAACTTTAACTAACTCCCATTGACCCTTCCTGGAAACAGCTCCCCATTTAGGTTCGCGAGCTGAACTGCACCTCCATCCGTAATATCCTTAACAATATATGGCCCCAACCAATGCATTTTGAACTTTCCCAGAAGCATCATGAACTTACTGTCATACAGCAATACCAAATCTCCATTCTTAAAGGTGCATTGTTTAATATGGCAATCATGCCATGCCTTTTCGCGATCCTTCTGCACCTACTAATCAAAACCTGCCAATAAGTGATCTTCCTCCAACTCAACTAGCTATGTGAGGCATTCGTCCATGGTATCTCGACTAGACATGTCTATAACTACAACAATCCACAAACTTGGTATGATGTACTCCATCAACATTACAACTTCTTGTCCATAAACCAATCTGAACAACATTTGTCCAGCAAACATTTTGCAAGTTGTTCTATACGCCCATAGAATAAATGGCATGTGCACATCCGAATCATTTCGCTTCACATTGTAAATATTTGTTAAGGCATTCTCCAGGATTATGTTAAAGGTTTTCATTGTGCTGTTCTCTTCAGGATGATACATCATACTTTTCTAGTGATACATCTAGAATTCTTCGAGCAAAGTTGCTTTTTTCTTCGTTCAAGAAGTGCAAACCCCTATCGCTCATCAAGATTTTAGGGTGGCCAAACTGAGACAAAATATATTCAAAAATGAGCTTCACAGCTATTTCCATGCTACAATCCTTCACAGGTTGCGGCTTAGCCCATCAGGTTAAATATCCGGTCGATGTAATGATGTATCGGGCCCCTATCTTCTTTCCCAATGGCTGAATTGGTCCCACGAAGTCTATTGCCCACTTATCAAATGCCTGTAATGACTCTTTCGGGTTTTGTTGATGCCTCTGAAATCTTAGCACCAACATCAGGGATAACCATCCCGTCCGGACCTTAATACAACTCCTTTTCCGTTTGGTGTGGTGGCTCTAACTGGAAATTGTGGGACCAGTTTCCCATGAAATGAATGGTTTGATGGATGATTAGTTTATAACGTATAATAAGGATGATAAGTGTTTTAATCCTATAACTCAGACATATACAAATATACTTATCTAAACCCAGGTAATGTATTAATAATGCAATTTCTGATTATTTCTAACAGATAAATAATCATATAGATGAATTATTAATCGATGGAAAGATGTATTCATGGATAATGATTACTTTGTTTAAGAACTTAAACAAAGTAATTATTAATAAAACATCTCACATTCATAACAATTTATATCACTGACATATATCTTTGAAATATAACAATTCTAAACCTTCAGAAATGACATGAGAAAGAATTATTTGAATAGCATACATATATCAACAATAGAAACTTTTAAAGGGAATGCTTCATCACATAAGGAAATAATACAAAAGAATAGAGATAAAAATACCGCATGCATTTGAGTCTTTCTAATGTAAATAACATTCTGATTCCACTTTCTTATTTGAGAAAACCTTCTAGGAAATACAAAAGTGCATGCCTTGAAAAAGTTTCTTCACAACATTGTAGAACCTTGATCCACTACTGATAAAAATATTCAGAAGTACAAAGGTGCAACTTCTCAAGTCAAATCTTATACAAGTTGAGGACCCTTTCTTCAAAGACATGAAAGGGTTTAAATAATAAAATAAAAAACTAACTGTCAATAAAAATTACTTAGAGTTGTTGAAACTGCAAACATGAAAATCTAGGATTTGATTTATAAAAATAATAGTGTGATATCCTTTTAACTAATTCATTGTATCTACTTGTTCTCTTGCAGTTGCAGCTGACAAATTGAGAGCATTTGCTGAATTTACGGAGGGTGACTCAGCCTAGAATGCAGTTGAGCTGTGTGTGTAGCACCTAAAAGTTCGGGAACCATGAGATTGACAACATCAACAAGGCATTTGGTGGCCATCTACTGACTGTGCGGCTTTACTAGGAAAAACCAAAATGCATCCCAAGTCAGTTTTGCACTTTTCCGATTTGTTTTTCTCTGTTGGCCAAATCCTGTTTCCATTGATCTTCTAGTCCTTTTTCTTGTGGGAGCTTTCCTAGAGAACAATCAGAGATCAAGTTAGTTAGATACAAGCTGTCATTCACCAACTCAATCACGCTATTCCTTGTAGCCCTGGCTCTCTAACTAGCTCTTTCGGACTTATTTAACTATGATTGCCATTCCGAAAACAAGATTTCTTTGTGTGATTCTTGGATTTTCGGTAGATTAGCAGCCATGCCTACTTCTAAACTTTTCCAAGAGAGAAATTTTGTTACCTTATCATCTACATTTTCAAATTCTATCCTAGTATCAACTGCCTGTTCAGTGAGTGATGCAGTGATAGTGCACAATGGGTCAACTAATGATATCTTATGGAAAATGATATTTAGTTGCCGAGATAAGGCTTTATTCATTTCCAGGGTTTTTTTTTGAATTCATCAACCTTCGGATAACCCATGAAACTTTCTAACTGTAATTGCAGCTATGCAATTTATTCTTCTTTAGTTTTCTTCTCCTGGTGAATTACTACTTGAAGCTTGCCGAGTTCTTGAGACAACTTTTATTGTTTCTGAAGAGCTTGCTGATTGATCTTTTGCTTCTCCAGACTTAGTTGTTCATTTAGTTGCTCATTCTTTTGTTTTTACTCTGCTAGTTGTTGCTCAAGCTGTCCAATATTCTGTTGTTCCAATGCCGTTTTCTCTTCAAGTTGGGTGATCCTTAGATCCTTTTCCTTGATCAATTGGCTAACTTTGAAAGCTTTGTCCATTGTAGTTCCTGTATAGACACCTGCATACTGAGACAACTTTGTTAAATGCTCAGAAGGGTTGACTTCTGAGTCTCTCCATACCACATTCAGTAGTTTAGCTTGAGGAGTTGAGAGTGTTCCCTGGTCAATTTTCCTCCTTTTCCTTCATCTTTTGACCATAGCCCTATGCTTTGGAATATAAAATACATCCAGGGGTGGTATTTCCTCTACCTTCAATACAATTTCTTCAAAAGGATTCTCTGGAATTATTTCAATGTCCTACTGAGTGTTTACTATGCCGACTATCCCTTCAATTGTAGTATTAGTAGCAATATTCTCCTGTGTTGCGGTCGATTCTGGTGTAACAATGTTTTGGGAGTCATTCTGGTTCTTGATCATTTGATCGAACTACTCCCATTCCTTGAGTAAGATAGAATGAATATTTACATCGGTATCTAGGAGCTCGTTGGTGTTTTCATTTGTCTGCTCCTTTTTAGGACTCTTCTCCTTTTCAAGAATCTTCTCAGTAGTTTGTTCTTCAGTGTGGCCTTCTTGCTACACCATAGGGGTAGTGGCCAATATATCTAGAGGCAGTGTTTGTAACATCTATGCCCTGAACTGCATAAACTTATCTCTTCCTCCTGCTCCTAATTTGATCTTTGCCAGATGTTTCACCCATGACAATAACTCAGCCGAAGTGAACAAGTGATCATATTCATCCGTATCATGTTCAAATTTGGCAAGTTTCACCTGACTGGTGATGTTGTAAGCCACTGCTCTTGGATCATACTGTCTCTTAGGAATGACTGCTAACTTCAAAATTTGTATCTTCTCTATTTCTTTCTCTGCATGTTTGAAATCATGCAGTGTGTAGGTACCACAACAAAGGGGAAATTGAAGCCACATTTGTTTCTTGGACTCTTTGAGGTTCCTTGACATTCCTGTTTCTGTCATCTTGTAAGCTATTTCTCTGGCCAATAGCTTATCAGGAATGTACAAGGGGAGAACATGTGGATCTCTGGTGCTACCAAAAAGTCTGACATAGGTGAAAATTTCTTCACTGAACCAACTGCCAATTGATGTTAGGTTAATGCTGGCTTCATCAGATAATCGAGGAGCAGGTTTGTTGAATATGGCCTGATGGACGGGTAAAACAAAACCATGGAAAATTCTATATATATGATCTTTATAATGGGCCTTCCACAAATACTTATGATAAATGTGAATAGGGGTTGGGTCTTGACGCGTCCATTTCCAAACTAGAATGGGGTAATCAAAATTGAAACAGATGGTATCCATGATGTAGGCATTCATATAGAATGGGGGTATTGTTTGGGTAGTTACAAACCTATTTCTTCTATAATCAAGGATTTTGTTGGCCATTTTATCTGATAAAATGGTTGCCCAATCCATTATATAAGAGTTGATTGCTGCTTCCATTAAAGACACCATTTCTATGGAAAACCTAGTTGAATAAGAGACTCCAAAGAGTCTACATATCATAGCACCAACATAGCAATAGGGAGATGGTAAGGAGTCTATGGAGTACATACCAGTGGATTCATGCTTATGCTTGCTTGGAAAATTCCTCCATCGCCTAATAGGTTCTGACTCTCTATCATTCTCCTTAGTGAAATCTTCTAAAAATGCTTTGTTGTAATGTTTCTGGGGGTTCGGCAAATGATACATCTTCTTGAAATCTTCTACCCTGAATGTCTTGAACATCCTTCCATCGGTTGTATAAAAGGCTCTATCGGTTATGTTGATACTTTCTATAACCCATCTTACCAGGTCATTGTATGGTAGTACTTTTGCGTAGGCTTCTATCCTGTGGAGGAAGGAGCTGGGTAAATCGTAAAGAGTATTTTCTGATTTATCAGTTGAACTAGCCATTGCTCCTTCTTCTTCAACTTCACTTGGATCCTCAGCTTTGAGTAAATTATATATACCCTCCCATGAAGTCTTGTCGAGGCCTGCACAGGTAGTGTCAGCTATCAGTACCAACTTTGTTGCTTCATCTTTCACTATGAAGGGGGCCTTTCCTTTCCGGGCTCTCTTCGACATTTTTGTTGGGCTGATGATTTTGGATTTGCTCTACAAAATGAAACAGAAGGACATAACAGTGGAAGAAACTTTGTTCAAAGCTAACACCCAACACACAAGAGTAATAACAATTAAGCACAATAGATGTTATGGATCTATGATATATTAAGCCACCATGGGTGAAATCCTTGAAAGATTCAACCATAACTGCTTCTTAATAATTTCCCCATAACTTCCAACGTGAAACTTTAATGCCATGATGATATGTCGCATCAAAAATTTATAACGGTCCTTTATAGTATGGGTGTCATGACCTCCCGATCAACGATTAGTGATAATCACATATCGCAGGTCAGGATTTACAAGTTTCGTGCTTAAATGGTTCCATTGCATGGGTGTGATTGCGATCAGTGTGAGCTGGCATGGGGAGGTGGCATGCTTTAAACTTAATAAATAATTTAAATTTTATTTATAATTGATTTATAACTTTCAACTGCACATGTTCGTGATATTCATGTTTTTCCTTTTATCAAAAGCACACTTTATGATAATAAAATCGCAACGGAAGATTACGAAGGAGCTTTTTTGGAACGTGTATTATGCTTTTAGTGATGCGCGATTGCAATAAGCTTATCACATCGTAGGTTTTCTATGGAAGTCTTGGGTGATTTGTTGATGAGTAGTGAAATGAAATTTTCCGATAGAGTTATTGCATCAGAGGATTTCAATGGAACACTTTAAGTCCATTAAAAAAGGATGTGCACGGTGAGATATATTCTTTTTATAATTGTTTGCATTTGATAAAGTCTTATGATAAGGTGTTATTATAATTCAAATTGGATCGGACCTTATCAAGAGGAATTTCACGGGTTTAATATATTTGCAAATTGCGATTGCGATTTAACCTACCCTAAAATAAAAATTGTAAATGACTTATTATAAAATTTTAATTTTCAAACATTTTATTGATTTTACTAATATTCTAAAGGGTACCCATTTCTTATTAAAGCTTTCTTATGAAAAATTTGAAATGGGGAGGGTTGTTGTATAGCACAACAAGTTCAGAGGAAATTCATCTCTTCACAATGGCCTTCCCATTCTCTGACAGACATCGCATGCCTTGCAATAAGCCTTGGAACCTTATGCTTAGTCAGCCACCATAGTCCTGCTCATAAGCTCTTCTGCGCAGTTTCCCTTCCCGAATAATTTCCTCCCGCAACCCCTCCATGCACTTCAGCGAGGATACTTTGTCATTCATACTCCATGACATGCCTATGCAATATTTTATTGGATCCCATTTTATATAAGTGTCCTGCTATAACAAAGAAATATACAGCTCGAACCACCAATTCTTTCTTTTTTTGTGTCGTATACCATTTAGGAGTTGTACCCATAGACAAGAATTGGATTATGTCTACACAATGGTCATCTGGAATGCATACAACAAAGAGCTACACATCAGGCAACCCTTGTTATAGCTCCAAATCTCACTCTTGATGTTTGTGATGCTGCACTCATGGCCTAGGGCAACCCCTCCTTCCAGACCTGGTCCCAATACTTAAAAAACAATGTTTTACTCCCTATACATGACATTTCCCTGAGCTAAACGCATGTGTACGTGGGTCTGTGTATACCCAACCCACGTATATGTCTTAAAACACTTAAAAAAATTAAATCTCCTTAATTTCAGGCAAAGATCATGATTTTTACTTGTTGATTACCTATTAGTGCCCATGGCCCAATTGTTCCCAATGAATTCCCAACTAAAAAACTACTTTGGGAGAAGTATAAAAAGGCTTCAATGGGAAGGCCTAAGGAGGAGAGAATAGAGAGAAAAATCACTCTGCTAAGATTATCCCTGATCAGGTCTGAAGATCCTTGTGCTTCCAGCACTTCCCCCCATTATAGGAAACTCTTGTTTCCTTGAGCTTCGATGTTATTTCACTAGTTGAGATACTTTGGTATGAGTCATGGAAGGATTTTTTTGAAGGCTTGAGATTGGACGGACCTGGAGGACGGTTCTACTTGGAGCCAGCAAGAGGAAGACTCAGGTGAAATCATTCCTTACTATATTTTAGTTATCTGCAACAAAGAAACACTTGTCCCATCCCTGAAATAAATCTTTTTCATGCTTATGATGTTAATGTTATGATTTGCATATGAATAGTTGTTTCAATTGTATAACTAACTACCTTTCAATATGCTAAGAATTTTATATCTTTATGATGTTTGGTCCATATATTTCTATGCTTCTTTGAATTGGTTGTTTTGCAGGTTAAAGGATCGAAAGGAACTTCAAGAGTGTTTGGACCCTGGCTAGACCTACCCAAACGAAGGACCCCTAGGTGCACCTCTCTTCACGTAGTTTTCTTATATTAGCATCATGGCTATGTGGAATGCTTGTTTTTCACTGTACATAATCCCCAATGTGCTAGGGTATTGACCCAAGACCCTAGGGGACTTTGTCCCTCAACAACCCTTCTTCTAGATTTGTAGGTTCATCACCATTCTCAATCCGTGGGAGGTGATCTGGTCAAGCATTCAGTCGCCTTGGCTTCACAGTTACTTCAAAGTCATATACCTGAAAGAGCAACAACCACCTACAAATCCGCCCCCCCCTCCCTCCCCAACACAATTTGTTGACTGGGTACTTCAAAGCAGAATGGTCTTTGTATGTTTTGAAATTCCCACCTAAAAAATAGTGCATGAACTTTTGGAGCGCATACACCATTTCTAATCCTTTTTTCTCTATGGTTGAATAATTATTTTCTACTTTCAATAATAGTTACATAGTATTTTTTCATGCCTCCTGCACTTCCCTGTGTCATACCCCGAAGTGTGTCGGGTGTGGAGCATGATTATTTAGAGGTCTTTGTTTCAGCCGGATGTATACCCTAGGAAGATTGTACACCCCTCCACGCGGGGGGGGTGCAGGGGGGACTTGTCCCCCCCAAGGGGGTTCAGGGGGGCCCATGCCCCCTGGCTGGGGGGTCCAGGGGCCAGGAGTTCCCCAGCAGGGGTTTCAGGGGCAGTGCCCCCAAAGCTAAAAATAGATGTAAAATTGCCTTGTAAAAGTATAGTAATTTCTAGACAATCTGGGTCATTCATTAGGTGGATGATCTGACGGTAGAATTTATGTTTAATTTAGGGTTTCTTGCCCTAGAAGGCAACCCCTCTCTTTGTAAGAGGGTATTGTATTGAGGCTATGTAATAGATGTGTATTCTCCAAGCGAGAAACAGATAGGTGAGACTGTGAGAGAAAACAGAGGATATTACAGTAGATCTGCTGTAGGTTGTGTCTCTTCATTTTGCTGGATAATAGAAAGGAAGGACTGGCTATTCGAGGTGGACGTAGCCCAAACTGGGTGAACCATGTATGTCTGTGTCTCTTTGGTTTTATGTGTTTGTGTTCTTAATCATATTATATGTCTTGCATTTCTCTGTCATATATATAATTCTTCTAGAAAAGTGCCTGAATCTTGGCAATCATGCAGTGTACCCAGCCTAATATTCAACTCAGATCCTCCATGAAACATTGATGGAAACATGGCTTGAGCCTTCCTTGAAGAAGAAATCTCTAAAACCCTAATTTCTGGACCAACGTGACCCTGACACTAGAAACTCATGTTGATCGCTAGTTGCACTATACTGACCTTGGATTAGGGGAATTTTGAGGTCTAAAATGGGCCTCCTAAAGAAATTATAAAATAATAGTGGAAACAATAAAATAATATTAGATTACATCGTCACATTTTAGAGGAAAAAAAGGAAAAACTATTTTTTCAACTTATCTCCCTATGGGTTTACTCAAATTTTGAGTTGAAGCGCTTGTTGGATGAAGAATTTGATTCCTCATCCAAGGATTACCCATGTTGCATACTTTCTATGGACCCCACTACATGAAAAATGATAAATACATGAAAAATGTGATTGCGATAATGTTTTTTCATGTATTTTTCATTTTTCGTGTAGTAGGGTCCATAAAAAATATGCAACATGGGTACTCCTTGGATGAGAAATTAAATTGTATCCAAAGAGTAATTCCAATTGAAATTTGAAAGTTGAAAAAGTATTTTTATTATTTTACTATTTTTTACTATTTTTACTTTTTTACTCCAAAAATGGTGAATCATCCCCCATGGATGACACCATTATCTTGAATCCTATTAGTTCTTATAAAGTTTATTTTGGTTGTACATTTTTCTTAGGAGGCCCATTTTAGACCTCAAAATTCCCCTAATTCTTGGATACCCGTGTTGATCCCTAAAAGGCAATTTTTCCCAAAGAGGACAAGAAGCTTCATGATCTAGAGGCTTCTAGAATGACGAGCTAGAGTTTGTTCGGTGTGGATGTGGTCAAATTCTCCAAATATTTCCCTTTGATCTTATCCCTATGAGCTACCTCCTTGAGATAAGGGCCTTCTCCTATCTTTGGAGAGATCCTAACTCCCTTTCCTTGCCTATATATTTATCCTCTCCCATTCCCAAATGTTTGGTCTTTGGCTATTTGCACGCTTAGCTGAGATAGTGCCTACATGCTACTCATTTGGCTTGGAGAAGGAGTGCTTGGAGAGCTTGAGCTTGGACTTGGACATTCACTCAAGGAGAGCTTATTGACATCAATGTTTGGTTGTATGCTTCCTCCTTTATTTTATTAAGATATACAACTGTTGGTTCACTTTCCATAAATGTTTTTGTTAATACATAATTTATCTTAATGCTCCTTGATCTATTAAGTGGATTAATTTCGATTATGCTATTTGTACTTGTATTCTTTGATGTGTCTTTGATCTCTTGTGCAGGTATCCTAATGCTGAGAGCAATAGAACTGAGCTTGAAGCATAGGTGATCTGAGGTCTTCAACAAAGGAGTTCATTATAGCATTAGAATGAGGTAGGTCATCTCCCTCTTCTCTCATTTTGATCATAATTTAGGAAAGTGTACTTGTAGATTGTCACGTAGGTTGTTAGTCCCACTCATTAGGCTAGAGGGATCATCTCTGTCCACAGAGAGGATTTGCCTAGACAATAAAATGACAACTCCACTAGAGAAGCTATAACCCTTTCCATCCATTCCTTCAATCAGATTCTCTGATGAGTTTGACCAACCATCAATTTCTTGGTCTGTCTCTATCACTGTAGCTATTTGCAGTCACTAGTTATTGCCTAAGAATGTTTAGCTTGATCTCATCTTGAAGATATTTTTATTTTTTCTTTAGTTTTCTCTCCCAGTGCATTTTTCTGCCCTGACAGAAGCGATGTCGCGCTGATTTTAAGTTTATAGTCACGCTAATCTTCTTTACATCACCCTTTTGCCTTTAATAGATGCATTGACCTAAAGGATAGAATAAAATTAGGGTTTCTTCTTATTTTGAGTATTTTTGACCTCTTTCAATGGTTCTCCAGTGTGACTACAATGTATTTGTCTTGATTGACATCCTTGTTTGATTGCAATTTGTCTCTTGGCTTTGCTCAAGTGTTTTTTGAAGCTTGAGTGCTTTCTAGGGTTTCTAGGGTATCTAGTTCACCCCTCATTCATTGCTTGGTATGCCTCTTTGAGATTGATTAATTCCATTTAGGAGTCTTACTACCTTCAGGAAATTGTTCTCAAGTTGTTTTCAATTCGTGATTGTGAAGAAACTTTCATTCATATTGAGTCATTTTTTATGCTTTGAAGATTCCTTTTGCTCCATTGTCAAGCATAGATTACTGTTGCATGCTTTAGAAGGACTAAAAGTGAATTATTGTTTGATTTCTTTGTTTCAAAAATAAAAGTGAATGATTTCTTCGTTTAAGTATTTTTGAAACAATTCGCATTCGAAATCATAAGTGACTGAAATTTTCATTTTAGTTGTTTTGGACTTCATTTTCTCCTTTGCTCATTACATCAGTTTTCATTGTTGAATCAAAATGAAAATAAAAAGATATAATTAGTGCATATTCATGAAAGAAAAGTGATTTTTGTTTCTCTTAAGATTGCATCTTGGTATTGCATTGGGTTATGAAAGTGAAAGATTAGATCTCATTTTTTCATTGGAAAGATAAAGAGTTGTGTTTTAATGTGTTTTTCTTGATTGATGCATTATCTGGTTGTCTCTCTTCCTTCATTAGTTTAGCCTTCATCAAATGAAAATATTTCATTTTTATCATTTAGTTGCATCATAGATACATGTGACATCATTGAGCCATCAAACTGAAACTTAATTGAAGATAAACTTAAAATTCACCTCAATTAACCTAAGGAGCATTTGTAACCTAACAAAAATATCGAGAGGTCTAGGCTAGAGATGTGTTCCAACATCTTTAAACATAGCAGTTGTTTTTAACTTCCTTCAGTGTATCCCAGGGGTGAAATCCTGTCCTAGTATGTAACTATATAGAAGGTTCTCCAGTAATTTCGGCAATATAAGAGGCACTTCAGTATGATAAGTATATAGGGATGATCTCATTGAATAGTTCTGCATTAGACAACACTAACACAGACTTGTGCTTCTTGTACCATCAAGTATATATTAGGAGACCCCACTAGGTTGCTATCTTTTAGCCACAGGTAACCGAGTCAGCTGCCTTGTAAATGTGATACACCGAACACAACATTCGGGGAGATCGACCGTCGTATGTCAAGTCCTTAGTTTCGGTTAAGGTGTATATAACAGTTCACATATACTTGGTAAAACCTCTTACCTAGAATTACCCATTTTGGTTTATTTTTTGTTTCATGTCTTAAAATTAACTACCAATGATAACATGCCGAACCCATGAAATTTCTTCTTGGCCCCATATTGAGTAAATTCCTTGTAAATTTTAATTTTAATTAGCCCTCAACGAATCATCTATTCTCCTTCTGCTCTTGAGAGAAATTCACCATGGCTGAACCATTGAGTTCATCTAATAGTTCCCCTTCATTTTCTAATACTGAAGGGTCTTCATAAGGTGTTCATCCTAAACTTCCGTAGTCACTTGAGGCTGAGGGCCTTGAACTTGGAATTGTCCCAAGCATCCAACCCCTTGCTTCTTGTCCTCCACCTTGGAATTCATCAAAATCTGAGGAGTCTGATCCAGAAACCCTTCAGAGTCCACAAAGGTTTATTTTATACCCTCCGAATCTACTATTCGATCTAATTTTGATATCTCCTCAACACCCTTATAGTCCATACGATCAACCAGATTTTCCTTTGGAGTTATCTCCCCATCTATCTTGAATTCCTCCTCAGAAGATATTTCCACCTATGGATTCAGAAGGTGAAATTCCAACCTCTACTCGAGGTCCTCCATAAATCTCCACTACACACACTCCTAATGTTGATGATGAGTCTGAATATGAATTTCCTCTAGAAGTCTTTCCTTATGTAGGGACAGTTCCATCTCAATTGTCTCTTGAAAAAAGTGGGCCCATGCTTCCACATGGTTATACAACCTTAAGTCAATTAGTTTCAAGAACTCCCAGTGCTTCCTCTTTATACTAAAATCCTATTTGGTCATCAAATGCTATGCCCACTTCTGGTTCATTTATTCCTAATGTGACCTCTCACATACCTGTGCAAACTGCCGTTACTTCAGTTCCGATTCAATCGACGATTTCATCACAACCATTACCATCATTTCAACCTTCCATTCCAATGCAACCAACTATTTCAGTTTATACGTCTATAATTTCCTCAGCTCCTCCATCAAGTGTACAAAATGTACCACCACCTCATTCTCAACCTAGGGGGAAAAAATCCCAACTTGCCTCTTGTGTCTGTTGGAACCCATGTGAGTGGATCACAACCTCACATGGTTGGAGTGAGTCAACCTAATCCTAGTGGTATTCCTAATCTTGTTGGTCCATTCAGGGTAGGTAATATCTAGTATCAATAGCCTTACATGGCCCAGATACCCCTCCAATAGTCTTATGTTCCATATGGTTCACAAGCATCGCAAAATTCACCTTATATTCCAAAAGCAAGTCCTCATGTGCAACCAAGTCGAAATTCTATTCCCGGTGCATATGGTCAAATCCCCTTTGGAACTTACTAATAACCATAGGGTATCCCTCAAGGAACTATCCAACAACATTTACTACAACAAGGGAAACCTTACAGCAGCAAGAGAACCTTTGCAGCAGCAAGGGAAACCTTTGCAGCAACAAACACAATTTGTTCAAAAACCCAATCAACCCTTGAGTCCGCAAGGTCAACCATTATAGTAGCAAGGTCAAACCTTGCAACATTAAGCTCAACCTGCATATCAACAAGGTCAAACCTTGTAGGCACAAGGTCAACCCTTGCAGTAGTAGGGCCAACAACTTTATTACAAGGGTCAAAAAATGCAACAACCTAACAATCCATATGCCACACATAATGTTTATCCTCCTTACGGTTACCAATGGCCTACGGTAGGTCAATATCAACCCTATCTTGGTCAGAATCTGCCTTATGGTCAAGGTACCCCTTAGTGAGCACAAAATCAAGTCCCTTATGGTAAAAATCTTCCACTTTGGGGGCAGAATCCTTACCAACAAGGTCAGAACCCACACACTGGGCCTTATCAAAGGCCTTATATTCCTTTTAATCTGCAACTGCCATTTTTAGTGACGTTGGAACTGCTTGATGTCTCGAGGCTTACTAATGATCCAATCCTTCATTCGCCTTATTGGCCTCTAGTTCCCACTAAAATTCCAAGCGATTTCCCCAAATATGAAGGAAAAGCTAAAGAGGACCCTCAAGGCCATGTGATGACATATCACGTATGGTATTCTTCCAATTCTTACATTGACAATTTTGTTTGTCTCTGCCTCTTTCATCAAACCTTGAGAGGTGTTGCCACAAAGTGGTATGTCGAATTATCTTGAGGTACCTATGGACACTTTAACTCTTTGGCTATGGCTTTCCTCACCCACTTCTAGCTACCTGTTCATTGTGAAACTAGCACTCATTTTCTCACATCTCTGAAGCAGGATACCACGACCCATATCTCCGATCATATCCATGAATGGAGACATCAGTGTCACCCTATTCAAATTTGAAAACCCTAATGAGTTTTTGACCTAATGGTTTACCAAGTCATCCATAAACAAAATTTCTAAAGATATAACAATCGGTGGTTGTGTTACCGAGGACTAGGATATTGCCCGTGTCTAGTATTTGGATTTGGTATATTCCCAATCCGACACATTATATGAAATGTTGCCCGATGCTCCAAGAACATCTTTGGATCTATAATCTTCGAAGTCTCCCGATGTACCACCTTTTGATGGTATAATTGTATTAGTATTCCAAACTTCCACCAAAGCTTCTTCAAAGAAAAAATATGTTTCAAATACTAGTTCTAGTCATCCTTTTAACAACCCACTAAATCCTCGTAAAACCTCCAAGGTCAATGTTGTTTAGTCTCCACGACAGATAAAACCTCAAAAGGTAAGAACAAGGGTAAAGGTAAAGAAAAATATAATACCCCAAAACAGGATCCTCCTAATTCATTTGCTGATGATGCCTCCAAACAAAAACTGAAATATCCTTGCCTCATTTGTGAGGAAGATCATCATACAAAGGATTGTCCCCAATGTGCAGAAGTTACTCGTTTATTGAAAGGGAGACCGACTATTTTGAAAGAGCCATTCCCATATCAACAGACTCAGTTGGTAGACCAACCACAATCCTCTACCTCATCTAGTTCTCAGGTTTGCATGATGATGGGTTCATTACCAATCTCTGTAGCCACTTGGTCGAAATATTATCAAGCCCCTCAAAAGTAGACGGTGGAAAAAGAAGCCATAGATATACCTTCTACTTCCACTCCACCCAGTTTTGGTCCTCTCCATATTGAGAGACCTAATAATGAATTTGTTATCTAACCACCTCCCAAAGGTGTGCTTCAGAAGTCATCCTATAATCCGAATGCTAGAGCTGCTCAACATTACAATATTGTTGAAGCTTTAGCTCAAGCACTTTTGACGATGTCTACTTTGGAAGTTCTCCAAGCCTGTCCAATGCAGAGGAAATCATTATTTTCTGCTATTGGAGGCATTGATCCTACTCATTCAAGCTTGATTAATTTCGATCTTGAAAACCATGTTCCTCGCCTTCCTCATCATATTGCCTTTTTTATTCAAGTCGATCGGACTATCATTAATTAAGGTGCTTCCACCTACATCATGTCTGTTTCATGTTGGAAAGCTAATGGCTGTCAACCTCTTAACCAGTCCTCAAACACCTTGGAGGCCTTTGATGGCAGAGGATCCCGTCCTTATGGTATTCTCACAAGTTTTCCCATCAATTTGGAAGGGAATACTGTCAAGCTAGAAGTGGAAGTTGTAGACATGAATTTGAACTACAACATTCTACTTGGGCAAAGTTGGACCCATGCCATGTTTTATGTAGTTTCCTTTTTTTTTTGGGTGCAACATTTTCCTCGTGAAGGAAAAATTGTCACCATCGATCAATTGTCCTTTTTCTCTTTTGGTTCCTCAAATGGCAATGTTCCATATGTGGGAAATACTAATATTCCATATGAGAGCATGGGGACAGGTCTTTTCAAAGATTTTGCTTTAATGGGAACTTTTTCTCTCCCACCTCCACATGTTGCCTCGATCAACATGATCTCTATCTCCTCTGACCTGTGGATCATCCCCTCTTCAGATCAAGTTGATTCGTTTGGTGATGTTATGCTGCTAAGTCATTTGGAACAAGCTTATCATGAAATTGTATCAGCTTCAACTGTAGCTTCGGAAAGTCATGTTGTTCTTAGTATGTACCTAGATACTTATTCGCAATCTTCTTGGCTTGGTTCTTGGGATTCTCCAGATCCCTTGAATGACATATTCCCCACCAACGAGATTATTTTTGAGGTTATGTCTCTTGATGAAACTGCTTGGAATGATGTCCATCATCGTTCTTCGTTTCTTCCAAGTCTACGTGAGATTCCTTCGTGTCTCAAAGCTTTTGTTTCTTATAAACCAACACACCCACTTAAAACACCTGTTCTGGTGCATGAAGTTTTGTCTGGAAGAAATATGGGAAATATTACTGCAACCATGCCAATCGACGTTTCCATTAAACCTAAAATTGTTGAGAATATTCACATTGGGGTTTCATGTTCTTTTGATGAGATCATGGTTTACATTGACCTTTTCCAAGAATTTCAAGATGTCTTCTCTTGGTCATATCAGGAAATTCCTAGTATTGACCTGGCTATTGTGGTGCATGAAATACCCATGTAACCTGATGCAAAGCCCGTTCATCAATGAATCCATCCCATGCATCCCAGGAAGGCCACTGATATTAAGGGAGAAGTTGAAAAACTTCTAAAAGATGGTTTTATTTACCCTATCCCATTAACAAATTAGGTCTCTAATATCGTACATGTTACTAAAAAAAAGGGAACCATTCAAGTTTGCATTGATTACCACAACATCAATCGTGCATGTCCTAAAGATAACTATCCTACTCCCTTTATTAATCAAATCGTTGATGCGTTCACTGGGAGTGAGATATTCTCTTTTATGGGGCAATTTTTCTTATAAGAAGCTCCCTTTCGGTCTTAAAAATGCCGATGCTACCTTCCAGAGAGCAATTTCATATGCCTTTCATGATATTAAACACATTATTCAACCTTATCTAAATGACTTACCAGCTCAGTCTACTAAGTTTCGTGACCATCTAGACCACCTTTGAGCAATATTTTTGCATTGTTGACACTATAATATCTATCTCAATCTGCATAAATGTGCCTTCTGCATAGAATCTAGTCAGTTCTTAGGTTTTGTTGTGTCCAAAGAAGGTATGCAAAACTATCCTCTAAAAGTTGAGGCAATTGTAAATCTACCTTGTCCCGCATCGCTGCACCAATTGCAGAGTTTGCAAGGAAAGGCTAATTTTCTTCGTCACTTTGTCCTGAATTATGCTAACCTTGCCAAGGGATTTACTCACTTGATCAAAAAGGGGATCCCATTCATTTGGGATGAAATAACCAAAAACTCTTTCGATGCTCTAAAGAAATCACTCATTAGTGCTCCTCTATTGCATCCCTTTGACTATCAATGCGATAATTTCCTATACTTGGCTATGGTTGATCGTACCATTGCTATGGTGTTTGTTCAAGATGATGACAATCACAATGAAAATTTGGTTTATTATTTGAGTCAAAATCTCATTGAAACTGAAACTCGATATGCTCATGTCGAGAAACTTTCCTTGGCAACAGTCCATGTTGTTCAAATATTTTGCCATTACATTCTTCTTCGAAAGACCACAATGATTTCTGATTATAACCCCATGACTTATATTTTGACTCGTCAATTGCTTGGGGGAAAATACTCTAAGTGGATTTTTATCCTGCAAGAGTATTATTTCGAGTTTACTTCTGCCAAATCAAAGAAATCACTCATTTTTTCCGAATTGATCTGCACCCTTCCTTCCGCAAACACCTCCACTAATTTTATGGAGTAGATTCCTGATGAAACTTTGTTTCTTATCAACACTCTCAACCTGTGGTACAAAGATATCATTATTTATTTTCAGAGCCAAACCTTCCGATCCGAGTTGTCTTGATCCGATTAAAATTGAATCTGACATCAGTCTCAACCATATCAGATTATTGGTGATACGTTCTACTGAGTCAGTGTTGATTATGTTCTTCGTAGATGTCTAACACTTAAAGAGGCTGAATGTGTCTTGAATGACTACCACTCTGGGGCATGTGGTGGTCACATGTCAAGCTATGCCATTGCTCAGAAGATCCTTCATGCCGATTATTTCTAGCCTTCTATCTTCAAAGATTGTATTATGGCCATTCAAAAATGCCATGAATGTTAGATTTATAACTGCAAATAGTGTGCCCCGCTAACACCCTTACACCTAGTCATTACCGTTGGCCCATTTACTAAATGGGGCTTAGATTTCATGACATGTAACCCTCGCTCAGCCAGAGGGCATGGTTATATCATCGTTGCCATCGACTACTTCACTAAATGGCCTAAGGTGACACCTACATATAATGCTAACGGTATCACTGATGCTCAGTTCCTCTTTAACTATGTCATACCCCGTTTTTGTGTCCCTCAAGCCATTGTTACTGATCATGGATCACATTTTTGTCAGTGCATGATGCAAGAGCTAACTACTTAGTTGGGTCTTTGCCATAATAACTCGACTCCTTACTACCCACAGGCCAATGGCCAAGTTTAAGAAATTAACAAAGTTTTGATTGCTATGCTTCAACGGGCCATTGGGAAACATAAAAAGGATTAGCATCTCATGCTATTCTCATCTCTTTGGGCTTAGTGGACATCACCTAAGACAACCACTAGTTTCACTCCATTCTAGCAGGTTTATGGTTTAGAGGCAACACTCCCGATTGAGTGTGAAATTCCTTTGTTAAAATTCAATATCGAGCTACCCCACGATACCTCACCTAAAGAGGAATGGTTACTTTATCTCCAGAGACTTGATGAGACCCGTTTTTTTGCTGTGATGGTGATTGAGGAACATAAAAAATGAGTTAAAGCTCATTTTGATCAAACGGTTTCTCCATGCATTTTCGCTGAAGGTGACTTGGTCTTGTTGTATGACCAAGCCAACGATAAGTTGGGATATTGGAAGTTCGAACCTATGTGGCATGGGCCATATATTGTTAAACGTTTCTTGCAAAAATGTGCATATGAGCTAGTTGACTATGAAGTTAATGCATTATCACAACCCCGCAATGAGCTTTATCCTAAAAAGTATTGTGTGTGAATTTCGTGTAATTACTTTTGTAGATTAGTGTGTCAATTCATTAGTGTACAATTTTGATTTTTTGTGTGATTGTTTTCTTTCGGGACATGTTCCTTCTGCTTATTTTGTGTTCCACTCAGTTTGCAGATGTTGTCAAACCATTATGTTGGTTTTGTTAATGGTGTCTATCATAGCATACAAAACTTATCTTCTGCAGCTTGGGCACTCTATGCCCCTGATGGCAAGTCGATTGATTTACAAGGTATTTTCCTGAGATGAACAACTAATAATATTGTCGAGTACAATGTAGTTATTGAGCTATTATTAGAAGTAGTTACTCTTGGCATTAGAGATTTAGTTGTTAAGTTGGATTCACAACTCGTTGTGTTACAATTAAATAATCACTACTCAGTAAGAAATCCACATATTTTGTGTATATATCTACGTGCTCGATTACTGGAAACAAATTTTTGTTATATCACATATCAACACATTCCGCGAAATTTGAATACGTTAACAGATGCATTAGCAAGCTATGTCCTTGATAGACATTTGCGTAACTTATAAAACTGATCATATCATCATGATACATGAACACATAGGTAGAAGATAACAACATGCCACATATATATATATGTATATGTATATGTATATTGTATATGTCTATGTACCTATGATATAGTATATGTATATATATATACTCCTATAATAATCTAAATATAATATATATATTATATATTAGCTTTATATATATATTAGTATATAGTATATTATATATTATATAATATATATATATATACTATTATATTATATTATATTATTATCATCATGCCTGTCAAAGTTTGTTCATCGAAATCTCAAAAAATAAGTGTTATGGGACACATGGCTTTCAAAGCCTACAATAGTGCAAAAAAAATGACTAGAAAAGGCTATTCACCCACATGATTCTCTTGATAGCATGAGACCACTCTGATCACTCAGCCTAAAAGCTAATGCAGTCTCGTAGACACTCCTACTGTATGCCTCTGGTATTGCAGTGGCACATCATCTATAGTCATGTATTATGGAATTCCTCAAGTAGTCACTTCCAGATTTCGCTCCATCTATACCATAGGATATGCTCCTTCCTCATATGGAACATCCTATATTTAATGAGCTACTCATCGTGCTATTGGTGACATTCCAGGAGGCCTTCCTACTCCCACATCTACACATTTATAAAAAGTAAACTCTCAAATGAACTTTAATAAAAAAACTTATAAAACTTGAAAAATTTCCAAAAAACAAGTTTTACCTACATCAGTCCACTGTTCACCTGATGGTAGAGGTAGATTTGGATCCTATCTGAAGTCTGTGCCTTCATAGGCATATTTGTCCACAAAAATCAGTTTTCGACACAACCAACCGAAGAACTATGGAGGAAAACGGATTTGTTGACCCCCTCCTCCATGAGGCATGAGCTTGCTCCATCTAACCAGCCCCAGATCTGTTGGAGCCAGATCCAGTACCTCTGTCCATTGTTAGAAGAATAAGGGGAATGTGCTCCAAAAAGAAAGTGACCAAAATCAAACCAAACCTGAATGAATTCAAGTTTCCCCCCTTGTCTTTGGTCAGTTTCCACTTCATGTTGGCCAACAGACCCTCACATCAGTTGAAAATTGTTGGAGTAAGGCAGTCTACCACATACATGAATTGAGTTTTTGAAACCTCGTGAAAAGCTTGTGATCCAACTATATCAGCCATGGTGTGTAGAATTGTCCTTAAGATGAGAGGTTTGACGGTCAGTATCTTCATCTTCCCACTCATTGTTGTATCTGCACTAGGGAAATGCCTTCTGATTATGTTGAAAATAGCAATAAGAAATGCTAAAAATAACATTGCTAAGGATAAAATTTTAGGATATTCCTATTTTAATTTTTCCTTGAATTAAAATTGAGGATTAAAAATCGAATTTAGTCTCACCAGTTATTTGAAAAATAATTAATTAATTCATCCTGAGTTAATTAGTTGGAGAAAATCAAACATGAAGTCTTTCTGAAGTCATGCAACAATTATCCCTTTGATTGAGGAAGTTATCTCTTAATTAAGGAGATAAGAATGAGTTGTATTTGATTTGTAATTAGTTAGCTCAGTTAACTGAGTTAAGTCCAGTTAGATTAGTTCCAAATAGTTTGTGGAACTGATTGTGAGTTCAGTCAGTTAATGCATGCATGCATGAAACTAGTGTACTCCAAATAACTGAATATTCTCTCATAAATAACTCATGCATATTAGTTCAGACAAAGGCCCAGTTGAGATTAAAGGCAGTGACAGTGTACTATCAGTTGCAAGAATTTTCCTATAAGAAAATATCTTGTATGTAGAAGGAATTCATTCCTTGAGATTTGCGTAATTTTATAGAGTGTTGAAGTAGTGTGTGAGACCAGTGTCACACAAGGTTACAGCAGGGGCACCCAGGGAAAATAGTGCAAGGAAATAGGAAGCTTGGAGGATAGAGGGAATGGCATATGAGTTGTCTAGACTATCTATGAGCAGTGAGAGGGATTGTACTGAGAGCTGGATAGTTGTGAGAGCTAAAGCTTTGTGTAATCCTGAGATATTTCCACTTGTATGATAATACAGATAGCGGGGTTTTCAGCTGAGGCTTTCCCTAGAGTATTATTCTGTGTTTCATGTGTGATTAATTCTTCTTCTATGTTATATGTGTTCTGTTTAATCTTTCTCAAAATCGATTAAGCTTTTGCAAGTTTGATAGTAGAAGTAGATCAAGTATTTTGATTTAGTTACATTGCATTATTAGGTGATCTACAGTGAGAATTTCTAGATGGTATCCGAGCAAAGGTGATCAGAACTGTGAATAACATACTGAGAAGGGAAAGTCGAAGTTGGAAGTTCTTGATTGCAGGTACAAAATCGAATTCTTATCACACCTCTAAGTTCACCAATGGTGTTCAATGGCTTGAGACTCGAGTATGCATTGGATGGAAACTTGAATTATCTAGCATGGAAGGATCGTATGGAAGTAGTATTAGAAGACAATCGTTTGAAGTATTTCACTGATAAATAAATCCCCAAGCCAGTAGTAGCTAATGCCCAAGGATTGGTGGAATGGAAGAAGTGTGTGGTGAAGGCGAGGAGGATTCTTCTCGAGGGAGTTTGAGACCATATTGTCTCGAGTGTCCATGGGAAGGAGACTTCCTTCTCAATGTGGAAGACATTGTAGGACGTATATCAGAACAACAATGACCAGAGGAAGCTGGCGCTAAAGGGAAAGCTTCGAAAAATCAAGTGTGAAAAGGGCGACACTATTTATACATATCTGAACAAGCTCACCACCTATAGGGATGAGCCTAGAAGTGTAGCAATAATGACAATCGATGATGATATGGTGAGTCTTTCTCTCTTCAATCTTCCTAAGAGCTAGAATAGCTACCAGGACTCAGTGAATGGAAGAGAGAAACTGCTGGATTGGGAATGATTGTGATAGGATCTGATGCGGGAGGAGATCAGGAGGAGCACTAGAGATGGTTCTTCATCTAAGCATGATGATGAAGAAAATCTAGCCTGAGCCAGTAAGACAAGGAAAGGGAAAGGGAAGGCTTCCCATTCCAAATCGAGTTCTTCTCATGGTGGGAATAAGATTGACAAATCTAGAGTGATATGCTTTAATTTTCATGAGGTAGGCCATTATGCAACTAATTTTCCATTGAAGAAATCCAAGAAGGGATCCTCCAAAGGATCAGAAGGTGAGGCATTGGCCTCTCAGTTTGAATTGGATCTTACCCTCATTGTATGTATGGTTTCATCGATGGTGGGTTGGGTTTGGTACCTGGACAGTGGAGCCTCATTCCCCATGACTGGCGATAAGAGTTTATTCAATACCTTGGAGGAGAAAGACCTCAAGATGTGCATAGAGATGGGCGATGATGGAAAGTACCATGCTTCAAGTGAAGGTACAGTTGTGTTTTAGAGGGAACACGGAGCTCCTCTCACCCTGACTGATGTAAAGTATGTGCCTGGACTAAAGAAAAACTTGGTATCGGTCACGATGTTGGAAGACATAGGTTATGATGTAGTCTTGAGTAAAGGAAATGCATTCCTCAGACACATAACCATGGGTTAGACCAAGAGGATTGGGATTCGAGTGAAGAATATCTACAAGTTGGAGGTAGATGACTATGCTGCATTGAGTTCCAAGGCAGAATTGGTGCAAAGCCAAGACATTGGCGAGTTATGGAATAAGAGGTTGGGCCACTTGTATCATGGGGCCTTGAAGATAATGTACCAGATTTCGACTGGACTTCCCAAAGGTAAACTTCAGCAAGTGGACACATGCAAAGGTTGTACATTGGGTAAGTATGCAAAATCTTCCTTTCATGATCGAGACAGTCGAGCTAAAGCAATATTGGAGCGAGTTCATACAAATGTCTATGGACCATTCTCGACAGCCTCCACCCCTAAACAAAGGTATTATGTGATTTTCATTGATGATTTTTCTCATAAATGCTGGATCTATTTAATGCAGAAGAAGGATCAAACCTTCTCAAAGTTTTGTGAGTTCAAAGATTTGGTTGAGAAAGAATCAGGAAAGAAGATCAGGGCCTTAAGAAGCGACAATGGTGGAGAGTACGTCTCTCAAGAGTTTAAGGAGTTCTGTGTAGTAGAAGGAATTAAACGAGAGTTCACAGCACCCCATGAACCAAAGTAGAATGGGGTGGTTGAGAGGAAGAACATAACGATTGTGGGGGCAGCTCGGGTGATGCTACATGACCAAGGCCTACCACGTCATTTGTGGGTGGAGGCATGCAATACAATAGTCTATTTGCAGAATAGAAGCCCACATCGCATACTTGGGATGAAGACGCGAGAGGAAGCCTTCTCCAGGAAGAGACCAGATGTGGGTCACTTTGGGATCTTTTGCTCATCGACATATTACCATGTGACCAAGGATGCCCAAAAGAAACTTGAGCCGACAGCTGAGTTGGGGATACGTGTGGGGTACACTGATACACCCCACAATTATCGGGTGTATTTTCCTACCAGTCTAAGGATAGTGGTTCACAAAGATCTTAAGTTTGATGAGCAGAAGGTCATGTGAGTTTCCCTTGAGAGGGAGCTCCAACTACAGGCTGTGGAGGAACTTTTGGTTCCTAAGGAGGTAGAGCATTATGTAGATCTATAACAAGGGTCTCTTTCACCTCTAGATACCTTACATTAATATGTCAATCCGTGATCGTCTGGTTATTTCAAAGGGTGTCTCAGTCTGAGGCTAGCATTTTCCAGAGTAATGCTTGTAGTACAACTATTCAAACGCTATGCAAGTAAAAGTAATGCAGAACTACAACTTAACTACTTCAGAAGACGAAATCACACCAATTATTTCATCAACCAAAGGTTCCGTAATAGTAACCCATCCTTTTCATAACTGATGAGAATAGATCAGAGGTCTAGGAGCCAAATAGCAAATGCTGGGCTCGCTACAGCCTGGGATCGTTCTTAATGATTAGAAATGAAACAACAGATAAAAGAAATGACAATGAAATGGAACAGCGCATCAGCCAAGGGCTTGGTAGCAATAACACATCCCTTTCATAGCTGAAGGGAGCAGATCAGAGGTCTGGGGACCAGGTAGCAGATGCTGGGGTCCACTGCAACCTAAGTCTGTCCTCAAGAAATAGCAAATTAGCAATCTGGAAATGGAACAACAAATAAATGGAACAACAAGTAAATGGAACAACAAGTAAATGGAACAACAAATAAATGGAACAACAAGTAAATGGAACAGCAATCCAAGAATAGAACAACAATTGAATAAACAATAACTGAGTTCTTTAAGCTGCAAATCTATTTAACCATGCCAATCAACACATCAATCTCTCAATCTTAGAAACACACCATACTTAATCTGCTTCTATTAAAACACATACGACTGCATCTCATAATAAAGAATAGTCACATTCGATAACCATGTGAAACAGACTTTTCCAGATGACTTGTTATAATGCAAAATACAATCGTGAATAATTCTGTAATAAAGTAATAGCGTCTTGTAGGAATTGATCAATACTTAAAGAATTGATAAAATAACATAGCATCGATATGAAGTTCAAGAACACGAAATAAGTTAATCACAACAGAGCATGTAATGGAATATTCTCAAAATGTAGCAGATTACCTGATTACGTCTAAGACAAACCACACGGAAACCACGCGTAATAATACAAGAGAAAGTGTCCTCTAGGGCCGGGCCCTTAGCTTCCAGGGGTACACCGCTTAAGATGAATCCAGGCTCAAAGATAAAAAGTGAACAAGTCTGTATTAAAGCATGCAATAAAAGTATAGAAACTAAAGTCTTCAACAGAGCATAAAGATCATAGTCCAGATCTTTCTTCAAAGAAATTACACACATCCCATAAATTCTCTCTTAACCAACAATGCTATCCCTTTTTATAAGAGGGACGACGGAGACATATAGATATAGAAATAGGTTAAAACAGTGATCCCTCAGGATCTAAGATCCTAAGGGATACACAGAATCATTAATGCTGCGTTACTTCTTCCTTCTTCTGTTCCGCACTAGTATCTCCGCGTCCTGTTTTGGGCTGATCCGTGTTGATCTAGTTTGCTTCCAGTCTCCCGTCACAGGGACAACAGTTAGCTTGTCTTTATCTTTACTTTTTGGATGGCCACCTTTCGCTTCTTCACCTTGCTGCACATAGAACGACATTTATCAGTGCTTCTTATTAATTTCTCGTATTTTTTTATAAGTTCTTATTATTATCTAAGTTTCCCATGCAAAAGGCTTTTGAGTTTTCATGAAAAGATACTGAAATGACCATCAAAACATACCTTCCTTGGTACTCCGCACACCCCCCAGCTTACCCTTTTTCATGGCCTCATGAAAACATTATAGTTGACATGCAGAGCAGTGAGGGAGTAGGCTGGAGATGGAATCTCGTGTGGAGGCCTACACCCATGATGCGAAACTAGATGATCAAAGAAATGGCTCGTCTGGCCCTCGGGCATCTCATACAGGGCTTGGTATCTGGGTGCAGGATGCCAAATGATTGGGCTCCTGAACTGATATCCTAACCAAGATGGCCCTGCCATCAAAATAATTTCACCATAGAGGGGGAATCGATTGGCAGCAAGCTTGAAATTTTCATACTTAAATGGCTCTCTGAGCTGAATGTTCGGATTAGACACTCAATATCAAAATTTAGCTGCTTTAATGGCAGGGTCTTTGATAGAAGCAAAGAACTCAAGCCCTTGCCGAATGATTGATTCGTGCATGGGTCCTAGTGCTTCAATCACCCTCGGAGTTGTCATGAGATTTCTATGACTCCTCCATAACTGTTCTGGGTCTCTAGGTTCATCTCTTACCCATAGGTCTAATCCGTTTTCTTGTCTCTGAAATGCATTGTAGGCTTTGAGCCATTTAATTTGATTGACTGCAAATGAAATGAATGCTTGTAATTGAATGTCTCCAACAAAAGGGCCAGGGTTTAAATCGGTCTCTTGTTCTAGTACAAGGTTATGCAGATAAAATTCACACAATAACCTTTGTACTTTTATCCCATAATGCTTACAGCAGTTTATAAAATCATCTATAGTATTAATTTCTATAGGAGCACCTGCCCTAACGGCCTTAATTTTCAATTACAAGTATCTTTCCATTAGAAACAGGGCATAATTTTTGGCAGGGGCCCTACATGCTAAAGCATCATTGTACAGAGCACACAAGGTATCCATTTGTTTAATAACTACATCTAATCTACAGGTTACCTTGGCAACTTTCTCTTGCTCCTTTCGCCACCCTTCGAAGGCTTGGCTTTCTGACAGGTTGACATTTCTTAACTGCTGCTGTAATTCCTCATACTTTTCACGGGGGACCGTTTGTTCCCTGAGCCTTTCTGCTTCTTGTTGGGCTTGCTTCAAATGATGGTGAAGGGTTCTTGTTTTTGGTTCCTTTTTCCATGCATCTGTGGAGGCTGGGAGTTTTACTCGGACTTTCTTATTACGCTGTTTGGAATTCATAACCCTTATTATTCCTGAGGGTGGTGCCTCTGTCTAAACCACCTTATCATCTGTTTCAATTTTAACACGAACTCCAGCCCACTGTTGTTCCTTTTCAAATGGAACAACAGTTTGTTCTTCTGTTTCAATTGGAACATCAGTTTGTCTTTCTGCTTCATTAGGAACAATAGTTTGGCTTCTGTCAGGGTTTTGGGTAGTGGAACGGCTCCCGGTTCTTCGCCTCTTATTCTTACGGGGTCTTATTGGCGTGGCCAAACCTTTTCTTGTTGAGGTCCTTACCCCCCTTTGTCTAGCTTTTAGAAGCCTGATCTGCTGGCGAAGCCTGACTATCATGTTTAACAGTGTCCCTTTTTCTTTTTGCAATTCCCTTATTTCTCTTAAATTTTCAGAAAGAATAGCTAAGTGTTTTCCGCGGGTTGGAGTGTGACTAATTTCCGGTTTTTCTTCTTGAGGTGGCCGATCCAGGATAAGAACCTTTCTTGGCTCTGTTGTTTCTTGGGCTAATTCTTCCTCTGCCATTATTTCCTCCGGATTCTCCTATGGTGCCTTCTGACTAGGAACGGGTTGTTCCTGCCTGATATCTTCTGTTTTCTTCTCATCATGGACAGGTGAAATTTCTATTTCTGCTTCTTCCGCATGCACTTCCTTGGGTGCATATTTTTCCTAGGTTTCTTCTTTGGCCTGGAGGTTGGATGGACTCAGGGGCTGGCCATACTCACCCATATTGGCCAGAATATTGGCCAATTCATCTTCCCCTATCGGGTTCTGTATTGGGCTTCCCCCCTGCTGTTCCATTTCTTCCTCCTATTCGGGCCGTTCAACTTCTTCCTTCTCGACTTCTTCTTCTTCATCGTGTTCTGTTTCCACTGATTGTTCTTCATCTTCCTCTTCTGTTTCTTCTTCGGCAGACTACTCTGTTTCTCTGCTATTTTCTTCCTCCGCCTCTGTCCCTGTGGACTGTTCTTCGTCCTCGTTACTTTTTTCTTCTGTATCAGTCTCTGCCGATTTCTCATCTATAATCTCTATTTCTTGGCTCGTGCAAGCCCAGGGTTTCTTTAGCTCTGCTCATATCCCTGCAAGTCGTGCCGACTTTCTACGTTCTGCTAGTTGTTTAGATGTACCAGCGTCGGGTTGTTCTTCAAGTTGCTTTTCGGCTTGTTTTCCAGCTTTCACTTCTGTGCAAGCATCCTTCTTTCGTTTCTCAGGGCATTGGGGTGTGCTATCAGTTTGTTTTCGTTTTTCTGGGCGTCCAGATGTGACCGCCCTTTCGTTAATAATATCAATTATTTCTTTAAGACTATGGCTTACTATCAGGCGAATTAATCCGTGGTGGCTAACCACAGATTCTTTGTGCTGTGCCTTTTCATACTTCGTGCCACATCATGTAATAGCGAATTAAGCAATGCAGGTAAATTCACAGAACATTTTTGTTTTAAAACAGCTAGGAGTTTTAGATGTCGTGGTCTTACCACGTATTTTCTGCCCTCGCAAGTAATGTAGCTCTGGACAATTTTCACCAATTTCGCCTATGGCTCTCCTAGCGTTGCTGGTAGCACCCCTTTTCCACGAGCTGTTAAATTCTGGCCTTCATCCTAAAAGATTTCCACAATATTCTGCAGTCTTTCCTTTTTTATTGTCCATATTGGTCCTATGGCCGGTAATCCTGTGACTTTTTCTATTATATCGTCCGTGACGTCTATTCGTTTTCCTCTGATTATAGAGTGTTCTTCCTACAGGTTTTGTAAAAATTCCTTCACCACAGTTTTGTTAGACTCCTTCAAGCGGTTGAGGTAAGTCAACCATCCTGCTTTCTTCAGAATTATTCGGGCTGCAGCTGAAACGGTCAATGTTTGTGGTTCTCTGCGGACTGACCTTCCTCCCATGGCTTCTCTTGCAAATTGTCAAAGGAACAGCAGCTATTCGTTGAGACACAGGGAAGCAGGTGGCGTGTTTCTCGTTTAAATTCAAATGCAACGGCGTATGCAATGGAAATACTTTGAACAACGATTCATGCAAAAGAAAAACAAAAAATGGAAAATGATCATACCGTTGAGCCGTGCTGTGCTCGATTGCAAGATATTTTCGAATGACGAGCTGACACGTATTTTGGGGAATGATGAGGTTACCCCCCCCGCAATATGATAGGTTGTCCCAGCCATCAAATAAAGGAGCCGCGTCTGCTTCGTCTGCGAGGCCTTCATGGAACAACTTATGAAAATATGCCATGTCCGCAAAAACAGCGTATTACTGGAATCGAGGTGAAAAAGTAGATCACTTTTAATGCGTAAGCAACTGTGGTGAGTTGATGGAAGTTCAGGAATAGACATTTGCCATAATTAGGGAGTCTCATGTGGTCACTATCACTATCTCCATAATGATTAGCGGTAATAAATAGTCATGCGGTATATGGTTGGGTAATTAAATTATCACGTTATAAGATACAAAGATTCTAATTTCCTTACCCATTGGTGTAAAGGTTACGACTTCAATACCATTAACAGAGCTCTTCTGCTGACAAGTGTCCATAACCTTGGCAGAGTTGTTTATTTCACCCCAGGAACCATAATCCTTTGTGTATGCGAGGAAGTGTTATATAATGTCAAAACTCTAGGCCACTATGCAGGCTTGGTAACGAGTTAGTCATAGTGCCATTCACGAGGAAGGAGCGAATAGTGGGCAGGCCGGCTCGTGGTGAGACCTCCTATTCCAAGGGTTATTTATTTATTTTGATATACCTCCTGGACCATTTCGCGGGTGTGGTGGCCCTAATGGGAATGCCACTTCACTTCCATCTTGATGATCATGGTAGGCCAGCTCGTAATGAGACTTCCTATCTTGCAATTTTGACAAAACTACTTTGCTTATTTGTTCTTTTTCTTGATTTTAATAGAAAACCTTTCCTGTTTATACACAAAGGGTGGTTCAACACTCCTTAAGAGTAGGAATGGTGGAAGAAGTCTTAAAATCCCAATAGGAAGGTATAGACTCTTTGATCTTATTGATGAAATGATAAAAATAGATAAAAGAATTAGCATGATAGAGATAGCCAATCAAAACAGAGTTAGTGGAACAATGGCAACAAAAGGTGATAAATAAGCATATATTTTCCTTACGTGCTTTCACCAATTCAGGGCAGTTACTTATAAGGATAGCGATTTGTGATTTACCGATTTCTGTATACTGTGCTTTTGTTTTCATCACATAAGTAGATAGATGTATTCAAAAAGACTCGAAAGATCATCAGCATTCCGCATCCTTGAGAAGGAACAAACTGTTTCAAATCTTATAAGTAGTGATTTTTTCAAGGAAGGGCACAACAATGGTTGCTCGTTTGGAGAAAGGAGCAGTGGGAATCACTGGTGCCGTTCAGTAAAATCAAACAAGTGTTGTTCCTTTGGAAAAAGATCGGAAAAAATCAAATAGTGTTGTTCCTTGCGGAAACAGCAAAAACACACAAATGCTGTTCTTCTTGAGAAAGGAACAACAAAAACAATCAAATGTTGTTCTTTTTGAGAAAGGAACAACAAAAACACTCGAGTGCTGTTCCTTTTGGAAAAGGATCAACAACAATCACAAGTGTTGTTCCTTTTGGAAAAGGAACAACAAAAATCATAAGTGTTGTTCCTTTTGGAAAAGGAACAGCAAGAATCAGAAGTGTTGTTCCTTTTGGAAAAGGAACAACAAGAATCACAAGTGCTGTTCCTTTTGGAAAAGGAACAACAAAAATCACAAGTGCTGTTCCTTTTGGAAAAGGAACAACAAAAATCAAAAGTGTTGTTCCTTTTGGAAAAGGAACAACAAAAATCAAAACATGCTGTAACAATATGTACAAAAATAATTCTAACAATTATATACAAATTGTAAGGAAAAATAAACTTCTTAGTGAGTTACTGTTGGGGGAGACTTGTCTTCCTCCCATAGGATCTCCATATCTGTATCTTGGCGTAATTGTTGGCAGAAGGACTCCTGGGTAAGTGGTTTGCGATAGAGATGAACTCGATGGCCGTTTGCCTTAAAGGTATACCCAGAACCATCAATGGTAATCAGTGTGAGGGTACCATTGTCATGTACTTTCTGAATTTCATATGGCCCCAACCAACGAGTCTGGAGTTTCCTGGGGAAGTCCTGAAATCTAGAGTCATATAAAAGAGCCCAGTCTCCTTCATGGAAGACTCTATTTTTGATGAGAGCATCATGCCACTTAGCTCTTTGCTGCTGTATCAGGGCAGTATGTTGAAGTGTAGAGAGTCTAATTTCATCCAGCTCATTAATCTGTTGCAATCGATTAGTTTGCGTCTCGGTTAAGTCTAACCCCACTTCTTGTGCTGTTCGTAATGTCTGGATTTAAAATTCTATAGGAAAAATGGGTTGTTTTCCAAACATAAGCTGATAAGGTGAGTGGCCAGTAGTGCTTCTCCATGTTGTTCTATAAGCCCACAGTGCTTCTAGTAGTCTGGCAGCCCAATCGCGTCTATGTGATGCAACTGTTTTGGTTAGAATTGTTTCTATTATTTTGTTGCTGCTTTCTACTTGCCCATTTGCCTGTGGGTGATATGGGGTGGTCATTTTGTGCTGAACATGATAATTGTTGAGTGTTGCCGCTATTCTGTTTCCAGCAAACTGTGGCCCTCCATCTGTGATTATCTCTCTAGGGAGGCCATAGCGCACAAATAGATGGAGCAGGAACTGTATAACAGATTCTTCTGTAGCTCTGGGAAAGGCTTCTGCTTCAACCCACTTGGTGACATATTTTGTTGCCACTAGAATGTATGTTTTCTGGTTTGATGGTGGGTTGATTGGCCCCGTGAAATCAAGGGCCCATCGCTCAAATGGTTCGATGACTACTATGGTTTCAAGGGCATCTCATCTGAGTGACTAGGGCGTCCCGCCCTCTGGCAACTATCACATGCTTGGACAAATTTCTTTGCATCTTTAAAAATTGTGGGCCAATAATACCCTGTATGTAACACTTTATGTGCAGTCCTGCGATCAGCAAAATGTCCACCACATGGTTGGTCATGGCATGCTTTCAATATAT
>APFE030647407.1:181776-192500 GCA_000404065.3 Pinus taeda
AGTTGCTCCTTCCTCTCCCTTAGGAGTGCTTATCCTCCCCTTACCTTATCAAAGTGCGGGTGGGGGCTCTCTCCCTATCGACAGGATCGAAGGCAAAAAAAGTCGGCATGGGTAGGCAGGATAAGAGCCCCTTTTCTTTTATTTAGAGAGCAATCCGAAGAACTTTGAAAGTTCAGCAGCTCATCTGGAACCTTTTTCCCTCATGGATAGGAAAGCTTCTCCTCCTTCCACATGAGAAGTTAGAAAAGAGGAGTCATCGTCTAAGCCCAAGTAGTTATTAATGACCAATAGAGAATGAGTACCGTTGCGGATACTTGATGAGATCACGAACGTGGAGATCCGAAGAATCTCACTGGACTTTCTTTACGGGATATTATGGTGAGCAACAACTGGATTCTTCATAGGAGAACCTAGCTGTGAGTGTGAGGACCTTTTCAAAGAGAGGGCTATCCATATTACTCCACCTTTAGACCTTAGAATGTGAAGGCAACGGTGCTTCGAAAAGAAGAAAGGTTGATGGGATGATGGACTCCGCCATAATAATAGGTATACATAGGCTTTGGGTAACCAACTGGACCTCGTGTATAGGCTGGGGCAGGTAGAAGGGATAAGGAGGATCCATTACATAGTTTCCACCAAACACTCCTCCTAGCTTCCTAGATGGATAGATATGGTATTCCTTCTATCGAGTCTAATATTCCTGGAATGGAAGCTGCACCAGCTTGGAGGAAGGACACACTCACACCTATAATCTTAAGAGGTAGCGAAAGATTTGAAGCATTTGACCTAGGAACGAGTGGATGGGGACTTGTCTGTCATTGTGATTTCAAATGTCGCACTGGGGAATTGGTATATGATATGTGCTCATTCAAAGTCTGTTACGCCGCTCTTATCTCCCTCCTGCAACGCAGCTACTTTGAAAGGGCTCATAGTTCATATATAGCCTAGTCGGTGTCGAGGGAGATTCCATATTCCATAATAGCCGCTAGTGATGAAGCGCGAAGGCACCAAATATTTTCATTTTGGGCTCTAACCGAGCCATAGTTGGGTAAGTTCACTGGGAATGTGTGCCTTGGAGGGATACTAAGTTGGTAGCCCAACCTTAAAATAGAGAGAGCCATGGCCGCAAATGAAATGATAGTTGGATCTACCCATTAAATAGCCGTCACTATAGCCTTTTTTGAAAGTTCTATTTATATTATAAGTGAAAGCGCTCCTGAACTTATCAATAAAGTAGTCGGATGCATTCGAGCAGGCAAAGGTGGCCCTTAACTGATAATGACTCACTAGACTCATTGAATAAACATTACATGGTTACTCACTCCACTCATTAGATAAACAGTTGTTATCGCGTCTTTGTATAAAGATATGCACAAGTGGGATGAGAGAATTGGTGGGCTCCAGTATTGCAGCAATGATGCTGCAACTCTTGGGACTCCCTTCTTTACTTTTATCAACCCGGTTATTCGTAACAAACTTGGAAGCGACGGTGCTATATGCACAAATACTAGCTCTTGCCGCAGGCTATCACTTGATCAATTAGCACAAGTCTGCTAGGAGCTTAAGCCAACTTCTATGAGCTCTTAGAAGAAGATTTTAACTGGGATGGATGAAAGCTAACTCAAAGGAGGCTAGTCTACTTGCAAAAAGAAGTTGAAAGCTGAAAAGAAACACAAACCCTAGTTTTACCGACTAATCCTACTGGTGCAAAAAAAGAGATGAAAGCTGCAGAAATGGATGCCATTGATTTTTGAAGAGGTAAAATGCATGTGATTAAGCTACTTCTGAGGTGGAATCTGAAAAGAACATATTTTTTGTATTTTTGAGTAATTTTGTAGAATTATTATGCATGTGCTTTAACTGTTTTTGGTTGTGCAGAGGTTGATTGGTGAAAGGAAATGGAGTAGGTGCTTGCAGGAGGTTGGGAAGGTGAGAAGAGGGCCTAAGGGGTCCCTAACACCCTTCCAAAGAGTTTCACAGTGATCATATCTCGAAAAACTTCTCACGTGAACTTCTACAGGAAGTCTGCAGGGGTTCTTTAGGATGTTCTACAGGAAGATCCGAAAGAGGATTTTGGAGGATTAATGGTGGAAAAATGGTGGGAAAGTGGAAATGGAGGATGGATGAGGATGAAAAGGGGCCTAGGCCCTCGTAAATGAAGCTAAGGAGTGATTAATGTGGTTGGATTCGTTCAAGGATGGAAGGAGCGATGTTGCACAAGAATGTAGGAATTAGGGCAAAGTGGAAAAGTGTGGCAAATGAAGGGTAGGAATCATGGATTAGGGGTTGGAGCAGATTGTATGATGGAGGAAGGATAGGCAGGGATGTATTACATGTCCTCTATACACTATTTTTCAAAACTGATTGAAGAAAGACTAGAAAAACCAGAGATCTATCTACTTTGACCTAATCTAACCTAAAAACCAGAAACATGATGAACATAAGTTTATAGATAGGAGATCATGCAAGATAACTATGGAAACTAAGCAAGAACAGATCTAAACATGCAAGTACAACTGGTAGCAAATTTTCCAACTAAAAATCTAAAACTAGCAATTGCATTGAAAGGCAAAAACAATGTTTTTGTGGCAGCAAGTATGCCTTGGTCCCAGCTCATGGTCCCAAGGAGGGAGAGATGAGATTAAGGATTGCTTGATGGCGTTTTTGTAGATCTTCTCTACTACCAAACTGTCAAATCAATCTGAAGCATCAAAAGCCATTTTAGTCATCATAAACAACCAAATTAACAAAGCAATATTTTAACATAAATGATAGAAATTATTCTATGAATGCAGCGAAGACAAAGGTATGTAGTGAGTCATGGGGTCTTTTCCTCATCCTTCCATCAACAAAGCAAGGTATGTGCTTACATTTATTGATGATTTCTCATGGTATACTTGGGCGTATCTTCTCAGGAACAAATCTGAATTTTTTGCACACTTTGAAGATTTCAAAGCAGTAGTTGAGACACAGTCAGAGAGAAAGATCAAAGCCCTCCATACAGACAATGGGGGGAAATATGTTAACACAGCACTTCAGAACCTTTGCCTTAAGTCCATCATACAGTTGCAGTACACAGTTCCATACACTCCACAGCAGAACGAAGTTGCTGGGAGAAAGAACCGATCTCTTAAAGAGATGGCTTCTTGCATGTTGCATTTTAAGTCATTGCCTCATAAGCTATGGGTTGAAGCACTTAATTGTGCTAACTACATCTAGAACATATCTCCTCATAGGTCTGTCAAGGATCAAACCCCCTTTGAGCCCTAGAGCAGCACTAAACCAGAGGTCACCCACTTCCCTTTTTTTGGCTCTCAAGCATGGGCCAAGATCCCCCTTGAAAAGAGGAAAGCTCTTGATCCACAGAGCATTGAGTGCATATTTGTTGGATACCATGATGGTGTGAAGGGATACTGGCTTCTGATTTCCTCTACGGACAATCTCATCATTGAGCAAAGTGTCAAATTTGAGGAAAGTCTCTCGCATGCACCTCAATTGCCACATGCAGACACCTTTTATCCACCTCATGTCCGAGATGATGACTCGGTACACTCAGATGTAGATACAAAGCATGCAGATGCCGCGGTAGAGCACACAGATGTAGAGACAGAGTCTTCAGATACAAATCCAGTGCATGCATATGATGATCCACATCCAAGCCTAGATCGGGCTTTCGGCAATGAATCAAATTCCCCTGTCATAAATCAGAGAACATGGAGCTTACGTGAGATATATGCACAAGACCACCCAATTGCTAGAAATGGTCTTGTGGGGGATAATTCTAATCTGCATAGCACTAGTTAAGATTTTACTGAGCCTCCTCTTGTCCTCACTGCCACTGAACCGTCACCATCTTGGCATTATCATTTGGTTCAGTGTTCTGATCCACAGTCTAATGTTGAGGCTGCTAGGCATCCGTCTTGGAAGTCCACCATGGAGGAGGAGTATAACTCCCTCCTCGAGAACTAGACCTAGGATCTAGTCCCCCTTCCTTCAGGAAGGAAACTTGTCTGATGCAAATGGGTCTACAGGACCAAGAGTGCTGCAGATGGGCAAATCACTAGACGGAAAGCAAGGCTAGTAGCCAAAGGCTTCCAACAAGTGCATGGAATTGATTATGACAAGACCTTTGCTCCAGTAGCAAAGATGGATTCCATACGCCTTACACTTGCCATTACGGCTGGCCAGGGATGGGAAATACATCAGTTGGATGTGAAGAATGCCTTTCTTCACGGAGACCTATCAGAGGACATTTACATGGAGTAGCCACATGGTTTCATTTAGGATTCATCTTTGGTTTGCAGATTGAAGAAATCTCTCTATGGCCTTAAGCAGGCCCCGAGAGCTTGGTATGCGAAGATGGATTCTTTTCTCTTATCACAAAACTTCGAAAGATGTAAGTTTGATCCGAATGCTTACATTCTCAGGACACATGATTCTCTTCTTATCTTAGTTTTGTATGTGGATGATCTCCTGATCACCGACAACTCAGTTTCAGCCATTACTGCAGTCAAGAGGGCCTTGCATGATAGGTTCTTGATGACGGACATGGGTCCATTACACTTTTTTCTTGGTCTTGAGATCAGCCAGGATGCCACAGGCAACAAACTCTCTCAAGCTAATTATGCACGGGATCTCCTCGAGAGATTTCACATGATTGACCGCAAACCAGCACCAACTCCTTTTCTATCTAGGGTCCGCCTTGAGGATGGAGGTGACACTCCATTAGTTGACAACACTCTCTATCGACAGCTAGTGGGAAGCTTATTGTACCTCATCCACTCTAGAGCATATATCTCATATGCAGTAGGGGCAGTTTCCAGATACATGCATGAGCCACATGAGCTACATTGGAATGCTGCCAAGCGCATCCTCCGATATGTGCAAGGCGCCATCACCTTCAGTATTCACTATGCAGCAGGCATTGCATTGAATCTCCTTTGCTTCACTGATTCTAATTGGGCGGGCGACAGTATTGATCGCAAGTCCACCTCCAGATATTCACTCAGTCTAGGGTCTGGCCCTATTCGTTGGTCGAGCAAGAAGCAGGCTGCTATTGCTCTCTCTTCAGCCGAGGCCAAGTACAAAGGAGTAGTCAACATCACCATTCAAGCTTGGTGGCTACAACACTTCCTCAGTGAGTTGGTCATCTAGTTCCACCAGCCCATTGTCATCTGGTGTGACAACCAGAGAACTCTCAAATTTTGCAGGGATCCAGTATAGTGGTAGCAGACGAAGCACATAGAGATCTATATGCACTACATCAGAGACTTAGTACATGATTAGGTCATTGATTTGGAGTTCTGTCATTCAGCATAAAAGTGTTATAGACATATTTGGGCACTGCGACCCAAATCACATATGTCCATAAACCAAGGGCTTCTAAGTCCTTAAAAGTGTTGTTTCATGCCCTAAAGGAACAAGGTCAGCTGATTACATCATCTCCCAGAAGTTCTCCACAGAAAACTGCTCAGAACTAGTCAAAACTGGACCATACAGACTGCTTAGTGCAGAGGGTGTGATGCATCTCACCTACTCAGTGCAAAAGGTGCGATGCATACTGAAAATCCCTTCTGTAGGGTGCGATGGGTGAGAGTAGACAAATGGCAGAGACATTTTGCAAGGTGGATGATCATGGAATCTTCCAGAAACTTCTCCTGTGACACTTGCCTCTCTAAATTAGCCCAGGGATGAGTAAGAGATCATCAATCTCCAAGTGGAATCAAGAACTATCAGAGAAAAGACACTAATCAAAATCCCAGAAGCTGACTCACCCCCCTACAATCATCTATATATGGATCCCTCATCCAATAGATCCAAAGGCTGGAATATTGTATCTTGTAAGGAAGTGTTGTTGGTTTCCTGGTGGAATATCATAGTGTTGGATGATCTAAGCTTTTCATGAGGTGAAGAAGGGCTTTCATGCCGGGAGGATGATGCTGGGTCAGATCAATGGGTTGTAATCCTCTCTTCTAATCTCTATAGCAATAAAGTTATTCAAGTTTTCCTCCACATTCTTGTATGTTTGCTAATATATGCATGTATGTGGTCAATATATATCTGGTAATATATTGTTTATGACTATAGGTCTCTACACTTTGAAGGTATTATGTTGCTTTGACTTTACAGGTACTCTTTGAAGTGGAGTGGTCAAGGGAGGAGCGACAAAGATCTGTTAAAGGGGAGAAGGAACAAGCAGAGAACCAAACTAAATACCGAGGTTGGTATTCTTTACTCTTCTCCTATCTACTTCTCGTAAAGGAAAATGGAAGTAACTTTAATCTATTTGTTTCTAAGATAGCTACCCATCTTAGTGGGACTAGCAGCTCTGCATAGACACTAGATTTCACGATAACAAAATGGTGACTCTGCTGGGGGGTGACTAGTTTGTTTGCTTGTCTATATTTGTTTGCTTTATAAACTTACAGACAGAGCCTGAAGTCAAGCCAGCTAGCCTTCGAACTACATTTGCTATGCAAGTGCAAAGTAGATCAATGTTGCTTCAGTCTATCTCTGGGTTTTGTTTATAAACTGAACAATTGATTTGCAAACATCCTAATTGCCCTGGTGGTGACTCAAGTAGCCTCATTAGATCAGCCCCTGTGATTTGCATTTACTGACTATCATTTGCTCAGCCTAAATCCCTGAACTAAGCTGCAAACTGTGACCCAGAACCAAGTTGAAGTCTCGTTCCTGGACCATCGCACCTTCTCCTCTTGGGAATCTAGATGCATCGCACCTCCCGTGTGCAGTAGGTGAGATGCATCGCACTTTCCCTATGTTACAGGTGTGATGATCAGATAAGACCTCCTTTGCTTCCAGATTTTGGTTTTTTGTTCACTCTCTTCAGCTTTATTCAGGAGTTTTTTTGTCTATGATCAGTAAACCACTGTAGAAACTCCCTTCCTTTACATGATTCGGTCTCCATAGTAAAAGGAATTGTAATGTTTTTATGTATTGTTCGCCATTTATGGTTCTCCTTTGCAAAGAAGTAGTGTAATCAAGCTGTCGGCTTTTGATTTGGAAGTGTCGCAAGTGTCATTTTCAGTCAAAGAAAAGAATCCTATTGTTCTTGATGGTCGATTACACTGTTACTCTTGTATTTGATTTGAATTAGTAGTTTTTGAAGTGTCAAAAGCAATCGCAAAGTGTCGTCATTATCTTCCTTTCATTTTTTGAAAAGAAAAATCGTTAGTACTGTCGCTTGAAATGATTCAAATTTGTACTTAGCATTCTTTTTGTCATTCACACATTAAGAAAGCGAAAACAAATACATGCACATGCATTTGCATTTAGACTGCTTGTTGATTTTGATTTAGGATAGTGCATCTAGTGTGTGCTCTCTACTCTTTGTTGAAAGAATTCCGCTTCTCTTTCCTAAGTAGCTAGGATTTTCATTGCAAAAAGAAGATTAAACGATTGTTTATCATCTTAGATTGCATTTTAGGAATTGTATATCTACATCACGCGGTGAACCTAAAAGGCAAAATTCTTAAGAAAGATCAACTGTAAAATAAATTCAATGAACATAAAAACGCTTTGGAACCTAACGCACAACATTTAGAAGTTTGGGCTAGAGACGTATTTCGATGTCGTAAAGCCTGGTAACTATCGCTTTCGTCGTAGGTTGGGTGATTCCTCCTCTTTGAGACGACAAGTGCCAGTACAAACTTGTGCTCCCACGTACCGTCAAGTATATATTGGGAGACCACAATAGGCTATATCCTTTATCCTTAGGAAGTCGTGTCTGCCGCTCTATCGATCGCAATGCACTGAACATAGCATTCGGGAAGATTGATTGTCGTACCGTAAAAAGTATTCTACAATTTTGTGATTGGTTTGGTAATCCCTCTGTCTAGATTTCCAGAGTAGTCTCTTTCATTCCTTTTCAGACTCCTTAAAGGAAAAGGTCCATCTGAGCACTTGTTCACTTTAGGCTCATTAAAAATCAAAGGCGACTAGAGTCATCTTTAGCTTTTTCTCGACTCTTAAAAATTGAAAAAGCAAGTTGTGTCAAAACGTCTAAAATTTATTTTAATCGGAATAACGTCACTGTTTCCTCATTGCTCTTAGGTTGAGAAAAATGGAGTCCACCAACCAAGGATTTCCCCTTGGAGGAAATCCTAGTCCTTTCTCCTCTTGGGGAGATGTTGGTGCACCTCATATGGCCACATTGTCCCTCCCAGGACTGACAATCAGCTTGCCCATATGGCTCTTCTCAACCTTTATCGTTCAAACCGCTGTGGTTCCTGAGCAATCAAGTTAGCAACTAGATGATACTAGAGTTACCCCCCAACCTTTTGCTTCACTCGTTTCTCCCTCACCTCCTTCCTCTTCGCTTGGTAAAGCTGGTAAAGCTAAAAACCAAGTAACTGAGAAGAAGAAGAAAGGGAAGGAGAAGGAGAAGAAAAAGAAGGAGCCAAAGGCAAAAAGGGATAACTGTGCATCATCTAGCGAAAATCCACACACTGCACCATCCAAACCAAAATCTCCATGTGTCATTTGCAAAGGGGACCACTATCATTGAGATTGTCCTTGCATCCGTCGGATCTTAAAGGACTGGTCTCCTCGTTTGCACAATTCGGTGTCATCAACCTTTGATGATCATGTTGAGAGTACACCATCAACTACAAAAAATGAAGTCTCTAGACAGAAAGGAAAATGTAAATTTCCTTGCAAACTGTGTGAAGGCAATCATGCCATCCACCGTTGTCCCTTCCTAGACGAAGCTAAATGAGTCTTGGATAACCGTCCTGCTTCACCGCTACGGCTTCCTCCTGGGTACAAGAAACTCTTGCCGAGTCCATCGCTAGTTGAAAATCCGACTAACACAACTTTGTGGTCAGTCGAAGCATCTATCATTGAAGATAAGCCCTCTGAATCCACACCAGATGAAAGTCAAAAGGTTGAGGCGGCAGTCGACCTAGTCCTGTCTTCAGAAGGTCCATCTTCGGATGATATAGTCACCGAAGAGTATGAGAACAACACTGTTCAAATTCTTTTCGTAAACATAGACTCTGATGAACATGGGGGAAATCTACCCGTTCCTTTACCGCAGGAAGGAAGTTCGTCAGGGTCATATCCGACTGTTTATTCAGTCCCACCTCCGAGCAACCTAATCATTTCCTTCGATTGGAATCTACTAGGCAGACCCTGTTTACCATCTAATGTGCCATTCTGAATCATTGTACAAGCTTACAGAATGGTCATGGTCGGTACCATCATAGATGAAGGGGCTTCTGTTAGTATCATTCTCAACTGCTTCGAAAGCGCTTGGTTTTCCATCGCTTCTGCCTAGATGCGAAATCTAACAGGCTTTGACAAAGGAACCAGTCGACCATTAGGGATCCTTCCAAGTTTGCCTATAACTTTGAGAGGGAAAACTGTGTATCTGAACGTAATCGTAGTCCAAGGACCTTTAGATTATAATCTGCTCATTGGGCACGACTATATTTATAGCATAGGAGCCATTGTCTCTTCACTCTTTCGAGTAATGTGTTTTCTACATGAAGGCCGAGTGGTCCAGCTCGTAGACCAGCTTTCATTCCCCGACTCACACATAACTAATAGTCAAATGCCATCCCTAACTGGTCTTTTCACGCAAGGAATGTCTCATCAATCTCCAGTCCGTCCACCTGAAGAACGCGAGTAATTCGGTGGCCATGACTGAAACCCAGGGGGTATGCACCCTGGTCTGCCTCAGTAGGAAAACTTCAGGTATAGGGTAGGTTTCCATGTAGGAATATGACTAGTCTAACATGCCCATATGTTTAGGAAAATGGGGTTAGACTGCAATAAGATACCTCCGTTAGAAGGTAGGCCTTTCCCGATAGAACAAATGTTTTGTCTGCAAATTGAAGGGTAACCTGGAAACTCTACTTCGCTATACCTGGGGGCATGCAAACCTTTTTGCATGAAAGTGAAGAGTGACCTTTTATTTTCTTAGTTTATAGGTTCTTACCCCTTTAAACTTATAGGCTTCATCATTCCTGGTTTACGTAAAGAAAGGATCCGGAGCAAAGTTTCGAATAGTGCAAGCTCCTTAAAAATTGAACCTATCGATGAGACATCCTTATTATACGATGGGAACGAGCAGTTTTTATGTGAAGTTCAAGCTCATTAAAAATAAAACCTAAGCAATGATAAAACGTTCCCCCAGAGTTTAAGCTCATTAAAAAATGAACCAACCTCCGGTGAATAACCATTGTGAATGCATTATTATTATCAGCTTTTGAGCCCTAGTCGTGTTCTTGCCATAACCTCCACTCTGTTTAGCCGATCATATGCCTCCATTTGATTGTTTACCCTTTTAAGGAATAGCTGCGAAGAGTGATTCTGTTAGCCATCCTTGTGACGCTGCCATGATTGGAAAATTCTAAACCTTACCTGGAATTAGCAACCACCCAAAAATATCACTCGTTCCTCAAAGACGAGTCTCCTTTAAGCTCTTTTCACCTAACTCGTAAAATATGAAAAGATTGCCAAGTAGTTGGCCTCTCCAGCTCTTTGAAGCTATCGGGAGTGCTATCCCTCCTCTAGAGTTTAATCGTTTTTGGACCTGAGGGATTATTACACAAAAAGGTCAAGTGCTTGTCTTGTTCGGCTCGTTAAAACTATCGAAAATTCATCCCTTTTGTATTATTTTACACTTTTTTGGACTTAAGGGATTATATGACGAAAAAGGATTATTGGAGTTTCCTTTCCATCCCTTTTTAGACTCTCTA
>APFE030647407.1:194176-232382 GCA_000404065.3 Pinus taeda
CTTCTAGAAACTTCTCCTATGACACTTGCCTCTCTGAATTCGCCCAGGGATGAGTAAGAGATCATCAATCTCCAAGTGGAATCAAGAACTATCAGAGAGAAGAAACTAATAAAAATCCCAGAAGCTGACTCACCCCCCTAAAATCATCTCTATATGGATCCCTCATCCCAGAGATCCAAAGGCTAGAATATTGTATCTTGTAAGGAAGTGTTGTTGGTTTCTTGGTGGAATATCATAATGTTGGGTGATCTAAGCATTTCATGAGGTGAAGAAGGGCTTTCATGCTAGGAGGATGACGCTGGGTCAGATCAATGGGTTGTAATCCTCTCTTCTAATCTCTATATCAATAAAGCTTTATCCGTCGACACGTTTCGAACCAACCATGTGATTTTGCCGAAATTATTCTCTCTTACATGCTATGGATCACAGAAGTCTAAATTATATATCAATAAAGCTATTCAATTTTTCCTCCACATTCTTGTATGTTTGCTAATATATGCATGTATGTGGTCAATATATATCTGGTGCTATATTGTTTATGACTGTAGATCTCTACACTTTGAAGGTATTATACTGCTTTGACTTTATAGGTACTCTTTGAAGTGGAGTGGTCAAGGGAGGAGCGGAAAAGATCTGTCAAAGGGGAGAAGGAACAAGCAGAGAACCAAGCGAAATATCGAGGTTGGTATTCTTTGCTCTTCTCCTATCTACTTCTCGTAAAGGAAAATGAAAGTAACTTTAATCTGTTTGTTTCTAAGATAGCTACCCGTCTTAGTGGGACTAGCAGCTCTGCATAGACACTAGATTTCCCGATAACAAACAGACTGCAGACATCTTCACCAGGACATTCACTGAGCAAAAGTTTAGCTCTCTGCACAATCGTCTTGGAGTGAAGGACACAGTTGCTTAGCAATTGTATTTTCTTCCTCTTTTCTTTTGCTTACATTGTATTTTGAGGGGTGGTTTTTCCCACGAGGTTTTCCCTCTTTCCTCAATTTTAGTACAAGTTGCACTATATTTTGGGTGACCTTTGGCCTTAATTTCCAGGGCCCATTTTCTATTTTTCCTCATAAGTGGTGTTCAGGGGGCCGGGGGGGGGGGGGGAGGCGGGGGGGTGTTGGAAGTACTACACACCTACATGCAGACTCTTAGTTAGAGCATGGGACTACATGCATGATTCCTTCTACATGATTTACTCCTTGATTTGCTCCTTCTTTAACTCCACAATTGTTTAGTTCTTCTGCATGATTTACTCCCTGTTTCTCCTTCTTTAACTCTGCAACTGGTTAGTTCTTCTGCATGATTTACTCCCTAATTTGCTCCTTCTTTCACTCTGCAACTGGCTAGTTATCTCCGAAACTTGTTGTAGGTGTCGAGTCTTCTCATTGATCACCACTATGGTGCATTACCTAGGGATCTTCACCCAGTAACGCTATATCATGAGCATTTTAACCTATTTTCTAATGAATCATTCTTTTGTTCTTTCGATTTTCTTTTAGTGTTTTTTCTCTGCAAAGCTGCGTGTTCAACCTTTACTAGCTCGATTCATCTATGCAAGTTTTATAACAGATTTACAACATGTATCTGATTTCCTCTCATCCATTAGCAAGTGAAAGAAGTCATTTCGCATCTCTTCTCAGCACCAATAACTTTAAAAACAACCAATTCAGATAGCCTTAGATGTCTAATTTCTCTGTCTAGTTCCACGGGGGGTCATGTGCGTTGGATCTGACTGAATGGTCCAACAACTGATCTTAGCACTATGGATGGGGTCGTTCCCCGCCACGAATAACTTTGAACCATATCCTAACATTCTTTTACGGATCAAAACCCTATGTAAAACACCTTATTGGGTGGATCGATGGGCGCCAACAGCGATTCATACTATGTTCCAATCAAGAAATCGAATGACTACCTTATTAACCACACAGCATGACTTTTGCAGACAATGTACGCGGTTCATGAGATGTCGAATCCACCGAGGCAAAAGTAGTAATAGGTATGGTATGCCATTATGAAAGGATACTGTGTGCTTCTCGAAGAACATTTCCATGCACTTCTCGAGTTCAACCTTGCTGGGTGGGCTAGCATAGAATGAAAATATCGATCAAGAAGCACATGATGCGTGGAGTCTAGGGGGTGGGAGACCAGTGGGCAATGCCACGAAATAGTACACAGTGTTCCCGGGACGTTGAGGAGTTAATTGTATATGAGGGACTAGATATCATACGTTCCAATTTGTCTAATGCGTTATCTACTCTCGAAGTATGTCATCCTCACTTAGGATATGTAAAGTACCTCATATGGGAACGGAGTAAATGTGAAAGCCATCCCGTCTCATGTCAGTGTTCTAGGTTGCAAGACATAGAGAGCGTCGTGGCCAAACCCTTCTCGAGAGGAAAAATCGAACAACATGGGGCCAGTTGGGTGCGTAGGGCAAGGTTTGATGGCTTTGATGCCAATTGGATTTTGTAGATGGATGACCTTCATCCCACTATCTTACCTGTCCTAAATTCGTTGCTTTTGGTACTGCAAGAATCGACACCCATAGTTGGCCCCACCTGATAAGGGGAAGGCCGGTGAGGGAAAAAATATCACACCACTTAAGAATAAGAAACTTAAAGATAGGGAGATGTTTGGACTAAGGGATTCAAGGAGGGAAATTCATGATTGAATATAAATTGATGGATTTCTTATATATTTAATGATTTATTGATCCTATACTACCGCTTATTTCCTGATTATATATGTTGATCTTTTTATTTTCCATACTTCTTATATTATTTACTTTGACTGTTGAATCTACTTTATTGAAATGATTTTTTTTTTTTTTTTTTTTTTTTTTTTTTTTTTTTTAATTTTTTTTTTATTTATTATTTTAATTTTTTTTTTTATCTATGGTATTAGCTGATCGATTGATGATTAGAATTGCCTATTCACCGATACTAGAGGCTTCTTAACTATTGACCCTATAGGGGGCTTATTCACTGATAATACAGGTCGCTTGATCTATACTTATGTTGACTACTGCTAACTTATTTACTTGTACTGCCTACTTTCATTTCTACGATGTTGTATTTCTCTTGATTCATTTGATGCCCCCAAACCCCTTTAAGTCTTTGCAGGATGGGACCTATTTTGGCCTCATACCCTTACATTCCTTATTGCAGTTGGGGCTGGTAGGATTATGAGTCCATTCCAACAGTCTACGATAGTTTGGGTTATGAGAACATGATAACAGATTCAATGTGAATTTCATGATCTTCCCCATCCCCAGCAGATCATGCTCTCTGCCCAACCTGTTTCCCATAATAGGTCCCCCCTGATTATGAGAACAAATGTCCAAAGCTGTTGTGCTAATTATATATATATATATAATTAGCTTGTATCTACCTATGCGAGAAATACTACTAGTATTGAACCAAAAAGTGTGGGAGGAAGAGGATTTGAACCTATATTTCCAAGAAGAACCACTGTAGCTCATAAAGGCGAATTCCCTAATTAATTCGATCCTCCCTTTTTCTCACGCAGTTTGATTGACCTGTTGAGTCAATTTACATGCGTGGGTTGGAATCCTAGCCTAGGAACCTTTTGGCTCAAAACCTATAATAGTGCCAATCTCCCATACACCAATTTGGGGTATTTACACTTGTCTGGCACAAATGGGCTTGAGGAAGGGAGGCTAGGTAGGCACACATTTCATAGCTGGATCTGCGGCTGGATTATCAGCTGAATTACAAATAATCAAGGATGCATAAGCAGGCTCAACCATCGAGAGAGGAAAGGAGCTGGCCTTCCTTATAGCGATGGTGATAACAAGACATTTACTTATTTATGTTGTCACTTACTTCACACTCCTTCATTGGTATCTGCTCCATTCATCATCTTACCTTTCCGCCTCACATTTTGACCTTCTGTGGGCAGCTCTGTAATGCATATCGTTAATTAGCCATTTAACCAAATACCTCTAGCCAGTCATATGAGTAAGCTTAGCCATTCCTTTCAGTCAACGGAGTCATATAAAGCTTAGGCATTCCGTACAGCCAACAGTAGTCAGTAGCAAGAAAGACTCCCAATCCTAGTTCAGCCAGCCATTCCCAGCAATCCCTCCCAGCTAGCCTGTTCACTAGCCAGCCATACAAAGCTATCCAGCCAAACCAAAGCAATCCAAAAAGAAAGCTAGCAAGACAGCTAGCTAGTCCCTCTAGCCATTACTGGACAAAGCTAGTCTAAACCACTGCCATAGAAGAGTTGACCAGAAAGAAATTCTACGATTACGTTGAAGGCACTATTTCCTACCTTTTGGACCAAAAACATATCTAGGTTCATCGATATGATCAAAGTGGGATTTCGTATAAAGAAATTAGCCAATCACGTCACCACTAACCAGCAGACAAAGCCATCCAGTGATGACCTCTACCCCAGCTAGCTAGCAAGAGATAATCCAACAAGTAAGAAAGACCACCATTCATAGATTGTGAAAAATGCATTCTACAACTATGTCTCAGGAAAGCACCAGTTGTGAAGAGTAAGTTTGTGTTGTTTGGGGTAAAGTCCTCCACCCATGCAGTAAACACATGGTTCATTCGAAGGCAAAACCTACCACTTCATAGCAGTTGTCATTATCAAGCGAGCTCCTCAGGTAAGGCAACCATGACAGTGTAGTGGTCATTCTCAGGTAAGTCATAAGTAAGGCACACTAAGTAATCTCCTCCGTCCATTTGTTTCAAGTAAGTGAGTTGAACTGGGGCCCCAAATAACAATAGTAGGCGACAATTGTTGTTGTTCTCAAGGAAGCACCTGAGTAAGGAAATCTAGGCATATAGTGGTCATAATTTTCAGGTAAGTCCCCCAAGATATAGCGGTAAGAAATCTTAGGCAAGTCTCCAAAAGCCAGTGATATAGTGGTCATCGTTCGAAGGGAAGCATTAAATAGGCGATCGCTCAAAGTCCTGTGGGGAAGGGGTACCGCGAAACACTGTATCAAGTGAGCAAGTTGTCGGTATTGTCCTAACACAACATGAAAGTAGGCAGTCTTGTTCAGAAAAGGTGGTAAGAAGGCAATATGTAGAGTTCATAAGGTAAGCTCTGCCAATCCTAGATACCTACCTCACCCCACAAGAAAATCTCTCTCTGCTCCTGGTAAAGGGCGATAGGCATGCAATACTATTTGTTGTTCCTCTGCCAATCCTGCCTGGCCTGTACCACCATCTATCTCTCTCTATCTCCTCATGGTAAAGGTTGTGGGTAAAGGTTATTAACCCAAAGAAAGTGCTTGGTAGTGTCGGTAAGGTCCTAAATCCAATACAGTACCTGGTAGTGAAGGCGGTGATGTAAGAAATCAATTAGTGGTAAAGGCATTGCAGTAGGTTTGTATTATTCAAAAGTGGTACCAGTTTGTTATGGTAAGTCCGTGATGCACTATCTATTTGAAGCAAAATATATCGTAAGTAAAGGGTTTAAGGTAAGTGCCAAAATCCTCCCTTCCTGGGCACGTCGAATTGGTAATAGTGTATCTAGAATGGTTAATGCACATAGAATCGCCCACCTCCTCTTTCCTGGGCATAGGGTATGACAACTGTTAATGCGTTTAGAACCACTACCTCCAGAGCATGTGGGATTTATAACTAGTGGGCCCATACAATCACCTCCTCTCATGGGGACAGTGGATTGATACCTGCATCCTGTGTATCACCTTGTGGGCTAACTGGCATATCTTGGTGGGTAATGATGGCCTATGGGTTCAAAGACATACAAGAGTTCATCAGTTCAAAAGAAGACAAGAAGAAATCTCCTCTTTGTTCCTGCTATGATAGTTCGCGCTATTCTCACCACCTTCTTGCCAGCTATGATTTCGTGCTATGCTCTCCCATATAGTATCTCGCCCATCCTTCCTTATAGTTAGCATAGATAGATGCGAGGGTATCTCAACCCATTAAGTGTTATATCGAGGAAGGTGTAGGGTTTCAAACCTGTAATGTGGAGTATTTTGAATAGAAAAAACACTATGTTCATTTGGTTGGTGGTAATACAAAACCTTTGGATTGCACATTTTTCCTCTCCTTAGTTACTTATTTTCTTTAGGGGGCTACCCCCCCCACAAAATAAGTAAACCAAGGAACCTTACTTCAAATTCTTCTTGAATAGAGGAAGAATATCATAAGTAATGGTATGCCTACCATTATTCCATCCAAGCTCCTTTTGTAGAAGAGGAATAAGGTAAGGGATGGCCTGGTAAAGATAAGGACCATAGGGGCTATGGTTCCCCTATGGAACCCTTACTTAACAATGAAAGGAAGTATTTTTCCTACAATAAATAATGTCCAATTTCCCGGCCAGAAATAAGAAAAGGCCAAGGAGAAAAAAGGTAGTACACAATACCAAACTGTCTCAAATCTACCTATATAAAATAAGCCTATAACGCCTTATTTATTGTATCAAATACACCTCGTGCCCTCCTTATTTATTTGTGTAAGTAATGTGTGCCTTGCCATGACATAACGTGCATGTTTCTGAATGAGGGCCTTGCTCTAATGAGCTTATTAACCAGACACGTGCATGGCCAATCCATCCATTGATGGTTGGAAAGTGAGGTCAAATTGAATAAAAAGAGCCATTGAAGCGGTTTTCTCAAATGCCTTATAAAGTAGGGTTCCCTGCCCGTGGATAGGAATGGGTGGAAATTCCTAAAGTGTAAGCTTTGGTCTAAACCCTTAGTAGTGCTTCCTTCCATTAGATTCGACATATTTTACCGGCTCTTATTGTCTTCAGTTTCTTGGATCCTGAAGTATTCTAACTCTCTGGGATCCATGGGACGAGGTGGGACTCGCACGCCTTTCCTTTTTGGTGGTTTCAGTTCTTTGGGCAATCAGTTCCCTTTCCAAGCTTGTCCATTAATCGGATTCCCCTCGGAGGGATATTGATAACCCTCCTTGTCACCCTTCCACAAGGATTAACATGCTTTATTCTAAATATTTATCCCAAACCCCCTCTCCCCAACATCCATTTGATCAGTATACCTAGTAAATGATTCCCCCTTAAGGAGCATCGACTTGGGAATATCATATAGAAGGGCTCTGGTTCACCTTCACGGTTAGGTGTGACCTTTGGAGACTATTGTAGATGACTATAATGGCTTAATAGCCCCTCTCCAGAGTAAGCCTAGTTTAGATGCATTTGTGGTGAGCTAGAATTGATTCAGTTTAGAGCTCTCTCCATGGATTGAAGTGCTAGACCGGGGAAGCACGCCCCTTCAAGTTGAGCTGTTGACAACCCAGAAGACTCATCCCTGTCACTCTAGTTTAGCTCAACGTTATGTCTTATCTGGAAGACCATACAGAAGGCATGAAGTACATTTTCTCCCTTGGTGGTTACATTGTTTTTAACCGAGAAACAGAGATAAGCATGCCCCCTGCACCCACCTAGTATAGATTCTTTGATTTAGAGATCTGAGAGAGATGTAATACCTTTCCAGCTCTCGACTGAGAGATCTGTACTATCTTTATAGCTCTCAATCAGACTGAAACCAACTTTTCAGGGTCAAAGGACTACCTGCCTTTAATGCTTGGGCAACCCAGCATCATGAACAGACAGAAAGGTGAGTACCTAGGGATTTAAACCACAATTCACCCTTATTGAAAGAATAGAATTCTAACCTAGAGGTGAATCCTCTCCATAAAAAAATACATCGAATTATTGGTTCCTTAGATGTCATATATGAAAATGAAAAGAAAGTGATGGAATTAGATCATTTTCTTCTTATTTATGCGAATGTACTTATTTATCCCAAAGGAGATAGTCTATTAAATATGATCAAATCACGAATTTTGCCATTGAATTCAATATTGGGACAGGAAATCTTGGTTGACCTAGTACCGGAGGAAGGACTTCCATTGTTATATACGTAATTTCACCATAAAAAAGATAAGACAAATAATACATTTCCATAACAAATTCACACATATGCTCTGAACCCAGGAGAATGGCCAAAGAGAAAAGTTTAGGGTGGTTGGACCTCCCAGTAGTGATCAGCGTTTATCCACCCATACTCCTTGATGAGCGAGCCCCCCGAAGAGTGCCTAGAGTGGGTAACTCTACGAATGGGTATGAGGAGGCTGCCTTGAGAAGATAAGCAAGCCTGAATAAGTAACTGATGGCTTGTTCATTCTATCTATATCAATAACTAGAACTATCTAGGGATACTGACCATAGGATAGACAATATAATCGTTCCGTAGCTACTTTCAAGCCAGCAACCAAGACTAGTACAGGGAGCTATGTAGTTGGCACCTATTGTACTTGTTCCGGCACTATTTACCAGCTCATAGCTACTATCCTTTACCCTCGTATAGGGGGCTCTTATGTATAGTAACCTATACTTGACTGAGGTGAACCATATTTTTGTATAACGGTAATCCGGGTTACATTCCTTATCTAAGCATGCATAAGTAGATATAGACTAAAGTGTCCTAGGGTGGCTTAGTTAAGGCTAAATTGTGTTGCCAAGCTGCTAATGGGAGCCATTGCATGAAAGCCCCAAGGTTAGGCAAAACCCAGCTAGGCAAAGTGAGAGAGTCCCTTAGGTGGTCAAAAGGAGAACTAATACTCATATAAGGGGCTATTTAATGGTTAGGAACTTTGATCGTACAGGGAGCTATTATTCGGGTAAGGAACTACTCGTCCAGAGGGCTATTGAGCAGCCCACAACTGAAGACTCATATAGGTTGAGGTTGATCCCAGCTAGTTCTACTTTGTGTGGTTCAAGCCAAAGTGAATCTCAAAAATTGTCCTTCCTTATCTAAGCAAGCATGTGTTTAGGAGCTAAAGGTGTTTGGCCACTTGCATTAGTAGAAGAATCTTACAGGGAGAAAGTTAGGGCACCAATAAGGTAGTAGCTCTTATCATTCAAGTGTGCCTTCCTTTCATTCAGGTAGTGATGTCTTCCTAAAATATCCTCTCACACGGGCACTAAGGTATGTATAAAGAAGTTCACTTTACCGTAAAGAAGCTCACTTTATCCCAATAGTTCCTTGCCTCACTAGCCCCACTAACGGCTGGATACAGATGTATAAAGATCCTCACTTTTTTAGCAATGTTTATTGTTCCTAAAGATATATCTTGTCTTTATCTCATTCCTAAGGCTAACAGATCTCCTTTACCTTAGGGTGTTCCTTAATAGAGCTAACAGATGCATATCTATTCATTGCCCCACTAGCCCGACTATTACACTATCCCCATTGGGCACTAACTAGTGATGCATACCCAAATGGATGGCTTCAGTACCCAAGGCACTCCAAAGTAGTGATCCTTGGTTTGTTGGCTCACCCTGTAGGCTGTGTATTCTATCTATTCTATTATATAAGGCAATGACGACCTATGGGACCCCCAATTGAGACCTACTAGTGATGCCCTTTATGCTATTGAATGTACAAAAGATCCCACCTAAGGCCTCATATAGGCACGCTGTAGTCTCTAAGGCAGTGTCTTATACATACTATCCCCACTAGACGTACTATCCCCATTAGCTCATGCTCATGAATAGTTCCTTGCCCCTCATGATTTGTCCCACATGCGTATTCCTCCTTACAAAGGTCTACAATAGAATACAGTAACCCCAAGGAAAGCTAATACGCTTCCCCACCAACCATGAGAAAGCATTCCCCAACGAATGGAGCAAGAGATGTATGTGTTATAGATGGCCTAACTCAATGCATAAAGATAGAAAACCTTGGAAATAAGAAAAAATATGCTACCTGTTAGAATACCTATTATTAGTTAAGGTGTAGTACAGATAGCCTATGAGTTACCGCTCCCGCTCCTCATGGCCATGTGAAAGTATAGAGCCCCTTTCAAGGTCGCTAGTGAAAAGCTGAGCTATTGGTGTTGAATGTCTACACGATTCCATGTGGATATGAAAGCATTGTGACACGCGAGTTCTTTGCCCTCCTATCATCAGGCAAGCAATCCTTCCTTCTCAACCCAGAAGAAAAGGAGACTACTAATTCCATGGAACCCAACTCGCTCCCATTCACCTTAATATAAGAGAGGATAGACTTCATCACTGAACCATTAATTAGAACCATTATATACGTAATAAGACTGAATTCAGTATGCCAGTTGTCCGTTATTAGAGATGGAGATGCCTCTAAAAGAGAGGATGAATTTTGATTCCTTACTTAACCGCCTCGACTGATATCATATATGCTCTTAATGTTACTTCAAAATCTCTCTAGAAAGAATAAAGGGCACTTCTTTACCTAGCTCGGAGCAAATGGGGCATCCTGGACACGACACCTTGGGACAGGATTACCTACCTTCTCCTTCTACCACTAGGGAGATGAGTAAAGCGCCGCTAACTGCCATCTTATTCTACAACTGGTTTAAGGAATTTGCACAGCATCTCATTACCATAACACCTGAGAATTTGGAATGAAATACTCAAGGATTTTCGTGATGATCCCCTCACCAACTGTGTGATCTCGCTCTCGCATAATGAATTTATCGTTTCTTTCGATGGCATTTATTTCAATGAGCTCTTTTACTTTACTTACTTTCAATTATGAGCTGAGGATCAACCGTAAACTCTTTAGAGCTTCCTGGGGTTACCTCTTTATCCTAAGGTAGTTTCACTTTGAAAATAGAGAGATCTTGAAATATAAATACAACAACGGTGCTCTCGAGGCTTTTTCTGGGGACGATTCTTATTAATTGGGGTGTTTACCCCTTTAATCTCTGCTCAAGATGTAAGTATGAGCAATGACTAAAGAGTCATTAGGAGTGGTAGTTCCCTACCAAAACCAACCCTTTACAACTCCATTTTCAAAGGGTCAACGCCCTTGAAAATAGAGAGAGTGCCATCTTATAGTGGAGAGGGGCCGGGCTGGGCCCTATCCCTTTCCCCTCTCTTTGGAACATTTCTTGGCCTGTTGATTAGAAAATTGTTAATAAATCACCCTCTCTATTTTCAAGGGGTTTAAAGTGATTCTAGCTTTTTGACTAGCTTATCAATGATAGGGGTTGCTCACTCTTTTGAAAGGGAGCGTCTCTATGAAAAAGGGGTTGATCCTCGATTATAAGATGGTAGGTTAGGCGTTGATCTAGCTGGTGATGCTTGATGAGCCCCAGAAATGGGTAATTATATGGGCTCATTCAGCCTCCTAATTCGACTTAATCCACCGTTCTCATTATTTTATTGCATGTTTTTTATTATATTTATGCTAATAGAGTGAATTGGGTTAGTCATTATGCCAAAAAGTCTAATGTGTGCTTTAAGAAGATTTTTGGTCAATTTTGAGAAAAAATCAAAGGTTTAATGAGCACTTCGTAGCCAAATTCATGGAAGAACAAGGGAGAGGATTTGTAGGAAGGTGTCCCCTTCATTTATGAGCCCTTACCTCGAATTCTCCATCAAAACTCAGAGCACAAAGCCAAGGGGCAGCTAAGCAAGTCAAGTAGGATTGCTGTTATCTTCAGTTCCAAGAAGTTGAGTTGCTTGATTTTAGGAGGACCGTTGGAGGTCTCCATTTGTATAAATAAGAAGGCTTAGGGCCTCAGTTCAGTTATTCAGATGTTAGTTAGATACTAGTCAGTAGGTTAGTCATTTTGTTAGTCTATTTTTGCACTTTAGTGCAGCTCTGTATTAGCACATTTTCGAGATTTTTCTTGTAGACAGTTTTTGGGATGTAACTATTATTTTTTGATGAATAAAGATGAATCTAGCTTTGCACCAGCTCTAATATTTCTTAGGATGTTGTAGCTCTTAGGTTTGGGCCCAACCCAAGTGCCAGTACCTCCTTTGTGCACTTTTATGTGTCTTTGTTGCATTCATAGAATAATTTCTATTATTTAGGTTAAAATCTTGCTTTGTTACTTAGGTTGTTTTTGATGACTAAAATGGTTTTTCATGCTTCAGGTTGATTTGGTAGTTTGGTAACAGAAAAGATCTACAAAAAGGCCATCAAGCAATCCTTGATCTCATCTCTCCCTCCTTGGGACCATGAGCTGAGACCAAGGCATACTTGCCGCCACAAAAACACTATTTTTGCCTTTCAATGCAATTGCTAGTGTTAGATTTTTAGTTGGAAAAGTTGCTACTAGTTGTAATTGCATGTTTAGATCTGTTCTTCCTTAGTTTCCATAGTTATCTTGCATGATATCCTATCTATAAACTTCTTTTCATCATGTTTCTGGTTTTTAGGTTAGATTAGGTCAAAGTAGATAGATCTCTGGTTTTTCTAGTCTTTCTTTGATTAGTTCTGAAAAATAGTGTGCAAAGCACCTGTAATACATCCCTGCCTATCCTTCCTCCATCATACAATCTACTCCAACCCCTAATCCATGATTCCTACCCTTCATTTGCCACACTTTTCCACTTTTCCCTAATTCCTACATTCTTGTGCAACATCGCTCTTTCCATCCTTGAACGAATCCAACCACATTAATTACTCCTTAGCTTCATTTACCAGGTCCTAGGTCCCTTTTCATCCTCATCCATCCTCCACTTCCACTTTCCCACCATTTTTCCACCATTAACCCTCCAAAATCCTCTTTTGGATCTTCCTGTAGAACATCCTGTAGACTTCCTGTAGAAGTTCATGCGAGCAGGTTTTCGAGATTTGATCACTGTGAAACTCTCTGGAAGGGTGCTAGGGACCCCTTAGGCCCTTTTCTCACCTTCCCAATCTCTTGCAAGCACCTACTCCATTTCCTTTTTCCAATCAACCTATGCATAGCCAAAAACAGTTAAAGCACATGCATAATAATTCTGCAAAATTACTCAAAAATACAAAAAAGATGTTCTTTTCAGATTCCACTTCAGAAGTAGCTTAGTCACATGCATTTTACCTCTTCACAAATCAATGGCATCCATTTCTGCAGCTCTCATCTCTTTTTTCGCACCAGTAGGATTAGTCAGTAAAACTAGGGTTTGCTAGGGTTTGCGTTTCTTTTCAGCTTTCAGCTTCTTTCTGCAAGTAGACTAGCCTCCTTTGAGTTAGCTTTCATCCATCATAGTTAAAAGCTTCTTCTAAGAGCTCATAGAAGTTGGCTTAAGCTCCTAGTGGACTTGTGCCAGCTAATCAAGTGACAGCCTGTGGCAAGAGCTAGTACTTAGGCATATAACACCATCGCTTCCAAGTTTGTTACGAATAATCGGGTTGATAAAAGTAAAGAAGGGAGTCCCAAGAGTTGCAGCATTATTGTTGCAATACTGGAGCCCACCATCTTTTTGGCACCGTTGCTAGGGAAGCATCAGAGTACTTTGTGATTGCTACTTTTCTTCTATTTTCTACTACAACATTTTGCTAAGTAGTTTATTTCTGCAAGAATAGAGTAGTTGTTTCATTTCCATTCTGCAATTTTATTTCTACAAAAGTAGATTAGACATTTCCTGCTTTCATTTCATTTTAGCAAGCATAGATTAGATGTTTCTCGCTTTCATATATTAGCATTTCAATTCCACAATTTCAATTCTACAAGCGTAGATTAGCATTTCAATTCTGCAATTCCAATTCTGCAAGCGTAGATTAGCATTTCATTTATGCAATTCAATTCTACAAGCGTAGCTTAGCATTTCATCCCTGCAATTTCATTTCAGCAACATAGATTAGTCCTTTCCTGTTTTCATTTCAATTCTACATTTTCATTTCAGCAAGATAGATTTTAGTTAGTTGCAGTTCAATCTATTTTAGTTTTGCAGGTACAAGCAGAAAGAAAACAAAAATCAACCAAAAATATTTCCTTTCATGCCTTGTAGGAGTAGAGATAAGTCAGAAAAATGTTTGCACAACACCCCCACTGCTCCACACAGCCAACCTTCTCTCTTCTTCGATGGTTGTGATTAAGAAGAACCCCTAGGTGGACAACAAGACATATTTGAAAAACCTCTAGGGGAGAAGAAGAAGAAAAAATTCCTCTGGAGCAAATGGCTGAAAACATAAATGTTGGGAGTAGTACCTTTCTTCCAACTCAATCCTTAGAGGTGAATGCGAGAATCTGATGGAAGATTTCAAAAGCGAGATGAGGCAGTTTCTTGCCATGCAATTGGATACCTTGTGGATCCAAAGGAAGCAAGAGGAAGCCGAGAGGGCTTTGGCCATCTTTTGTCCCAGGTGCACTAGAAAGCATCCTAAGAACGAATGTCCATTACACTCCATAGAAGTGTGTTTTGTCTGTGAAAAATACCATCCTACAAATCAGTGCCCTTCCTTGTCCAGAATTAAAGCTGCATATGAGAGGGCCAAAGGAGCCATTGAACCACTCTATTTCATGAACCAAAGGAGGCCACATGGACCGAGACCTTACCAGCAGGGAATGCAAGGGACATCCTAGACCTATTACAACCCCTATCAAGCCACTTCCATGCCTTCTTGGGGTCCCCCTGCTCATCCTTCCTGGTCCACACCTCCTCCTTAGTCCTTCACATCTCCATATTATGCCAAATCCGCTACTCATCCATTTCACCCCTACACTCAGCCACAACCTCAGTGGAATGCACCTCATCAGGGGTGGAGGCCCCAGTACAACACTCCTCCCACTCCTTTTCCTCCACCACCTACTCAACTACAACCATCACCTCCTGCTCCACCAAGGCAGCCCCAAATGCCTGCTCAACCGAACCCAAACCCAAATAATAGGAAGGCTCAACAAGTACATAGTGGGAAACCATCTGCCCAACCACAACCCCATCCACATCCATCTGAAATATACCCCCCCACTCAACTACCCGTACCACCATTTCCAAACCCGCACATTGGAGTAGCTCAACCCAATTATAATGCTAAGGCACAACATGTCCAAACATCTCCTCTTGAGCTCAATGATATTCACCATATCTCAAGAAGAGTATTACGAAAAAGAGATTATATTGATAGCATTGAAGGACCACATCTAGCAAAAGAGATTCAAAAGAGGAGATCAAAGGACCATGGGCTGCACTTGATGAAGAGAAGACATCAAAATCAGAGACGAAGAGAGCTCCCTCATGGTTACCATCAAATCCTCCATGTATTCAAGAGAAAAATCAGCAAAAAGAGGAAGATGAGAAGGTCATGGTAGAAGGTGACATGAAGAATGATCCAGATCAACAAAAGGACCAAGGATATCAGAGCTATATTGAGATATGGTTCCAGATGGTCATAAGTTGTAGTAGTACTCTCTTCCTCAGCTATTCTTGATCCCTTCAAAGTCAAATCATTTGGTCTCTGAAATCTGAATACCTGTCAAAGCATGCATTTCAAGCCTCCACATCATTTTGTCTATCATCTCGATGTGCACATAGCTCCATTGGAAGTATTCTTATACTTGAAAATGATTTTGGTTTTCAAGTAGGGTAGGGTAGGAAAAAAGAAAATAAGAAAAAATGAAAATAAGCAGAAAATAAAAATCTAAGGTGAAATCCTCTTCGGAGGCGCCTCAGATTGGCTCATTGATAGAAAACCTCCATGAGGCGGTCAATGGGTTGGAAAGAAGAGAAAAGAAAAATAGAATAAGATCCCTGGGTGAAAACCTCCCTTGGAGACGCCCAGGGCAGGCAATTAGGGTGAAAACCTCCATGAGGCACCCTAGTTGTTTTCAAAAAAAGAGAAAAAGAAAGAAGAAAAGAGAAAAAGAAAAATAAACCTAATTTCTGTTGAATAATTGCAGGTTTTAGGAAGGACATTGCAGGTTAGGAGGATCACACAAAACAAAGATAGAAATCAGCAACAGGCTGCAAGCATCCCTCACAATCCATTCCTCCATGACCACTACCCTTTCCAAAGATTTGGTCTCATTCGGACTGAGATTTCACCTTCTATAGGAAGTTCTGTGTCTTCTACAGGAAGATCCTGTAGAACCTACAAACTAGCCAAGATCGATCTCTAAGGAGGATCCAAAGGTTGGGAATTTGTTCATGAGGCTTGTAAACATCCCTGCTTCCATCCATCGCCATATGTCACCTTTTTCCATCTTCGTACACCTCCATTGCACTCATTTTTTATGTTCCTGCACAGTCACACACAGAAATCCTATTTTCTTCATATTGCCAGCAAAAAATCCTTAATGACAAATCAAGCTGCAGTTTTTCACTCACCATACCTGTTACCCTCCATCTAGATTTCTCATCAGCCGAGACCCAAGTCTGCATTACAGCCCAAACTCATTTTTTCCTTACTGTGCAAAAACTGTAGAATGCTCTAATACAAAAATACATAGAGCAGAAATTTGTTTTTTCCCTAACTTGAAAACCGTGCATCCATTTAAAAAACTGTTTTATGGGGAGTTGTATAGGGATGATGGCAACATGCCCAAGTAATTTAAGCCAATTCCAGTGCATGGTTTCCAAGAACGCAGCCTCCATCACCTTTAGCCATTTTTACATTTTCTCCATATCCATGCATCCATTTCAAAACCTGTTTCATGGGGAGACACATATGGGTGATAATAACCTGCCCAAGGAATTTCAGCCAATTCTAGTGCACGGTTTTCAAGAAATTGACCTCTGTCACCTTCAGCCATTTTCCATTTTTCTCAAAATATGTTCATCCATTGACCACAATTTTTCTATGGGAGGTGCATAATGATGATAGAAACATGCTCAAAAAATTTCAGGTCAATTTGATCTATCGTTTGGGAGCTATGGAGAAAACAAGTCACTGTCCTGCAAAAATCTCGCATCAACAGCATGAGGGTGCAAATCTGAAAGTGGAAGTAGACTTTTGTAGCTTAGATCCAACCAAAGGATACTTGCACAAGAAAAATAGCGATGTATCAACAACTAGACAAGCATGCATCCACAGAAACAAAGGCATGCAGCAGAAGGAAAGGCCACAACACCTCACAGCAAACGCATTCGACTTCCAGGTAGGTGACTAAACCTGTTCCTTTGTTGCATGAAAGTAATTTAAGAACTACATGGATAGTGAGATGGTTGTGATTAAACAAGATCGGTGGCCAGCTAACTGGCCACCCTTGTCTAGTTCAGATAGTGCCTTGTCTAGTTCTACAGCGCTCAACCAGAAATCATACAACATACGTGTATAGTCAACTCACGTGAAATTTAAAAAACAGGTAGTGACAGATGTTTTGAAATCCAATGCAAGTGATGTCAAGTGATTAACAGGAAGAGAACATATAGTTCATAATAACACTGCAGTGGGGACCAACAATCTGCATGGGGCCAATGTGCACTTAGCCAGCTCACCCTCCATCAATGGCAGTCTCCATAAACAACCAATCAAACTCATCTTTGAAATACTATCACAACCGTTGTTTCCATTTTATCATCGTCCCCGTAGCTACAACAAGCTCTATACCACCTCCATAGCAGAAAACCAGTTTTTGTCTACCATTTCTCAAAACCCTCCTGCTTATCGACATTCTACAGAAAGTTGTAATAGTTCTATAGGAGCAGGAACAACGTCTACAGGAAGGTTTCTATAGGAAAGGCAGAGAACAGCTCTGTAGAAAGAAAACTCGGGATTTTCGTCGAAATTCAAGCTCAAAACGAGGTAGGCTTGGGAAAATTTCTCTGTGCATGATTTGTTTGAGTAAGGTGGTGAATTAAACATGGAATTAGAATGAAAAAAGAGAGTGAAATTCTGCTTGCACATTGAAAAGTGAAAGGTTGCTTGCATATTTCCCTGAGTGTACACAGTTTCTTTTCTTTCTCGGCATCTGAAATCTCCTCATTATTTTTTAAAATTATTCTGTAAGGAAGATACATGTAGCAGTAGAGGCTAGCCTGTGTGTGGGAAAAAACCAAATTTACATATCTATCTATGTGCTGAGAAAAGACCCTGTGTCCTTATGCTCTGTTCTGTAAAAACAAAAAAAAATCATAAACAGACAGTCAAATTCTGGGCGATAGAAGTTTTCAAATAGAGGAATTACTTTCATTTGATGTTGTAAGGTGCACTTGAAAAATTCCTTCCTAGGTTCAGAAAAAAACCGAATCCAACTATCTTCTGTTTCAGTGATTGATTGTTCTTTTCCACCTGAGCATTTTCTTTTCTAGTTAAAACACAAACTCAACACCATGCCAGGAGGATTCATGAGGAAAGAACCCTTAAACTCTAGCAAAGTGTATGAGCACCCTGAGGTGGTGGACATTTTCACCAGGGCAAACTGGATATCCTTCTTTGACAGAATTCAGGGTTATGATGAAGAGGTGACTGAAGAGTTTTTGATGTCCCTGAGACCACATTCGAAGACACATGCCACATTTAGTTCTAGGGGCTTGACCCTAGAACTTACCCCTAATTTCATCAGCAAAATTACCGATTTACCATTGGGGCTCCCCTGGAGCAAAGAGGAGAAGTCATTGGGCCAAGTTGCGAAGAAAACATTTTTTCTGCCCGAGGAGCATCCTATAGAAGACAAAAATGAAGCTAGAAGGTCAAGCTTGCCTCCTCTCTGGAGTGAAGTTAGTTATCAAATAATGAAGTATATCACATGTGAAGGGAGGTTTAGCATCATTTATGGTTATCATTTCAGGCTGCTACATGAATTGAGGTATGGGATGGACTTGCCTCCAGCTAGGAGACTGAGCATCCCATATTTCCTCCTTTAGTCTTTAATTGAATGTGGTACCAAGCTAAATGCAGGAATCCCAGATCAGTTAGCCCACCATGGACTCATCAAACTATTAGTGGAAGATGCTTTACACACCTATACTATCCCCATACCTTGGGAAATCTTCAGAAATATGTCCACGAATGATAACATCAGAACTTTGGTTGAGAACATCAACCCATCCAGTAGTGATGAGGGGGAGCAAACTAAAGGAATTGAGAATAACATTAATGAGGGAGCACAAGACATTCTAGCAGAGGGTAAAAAAGAGGAAGAACAAAAGGAAAAAGAGGAATTTGACAAGACTGCTGAACCTAAGACAAAAAAGGAGAAAACAACAAAAACAAAGAAAGGAAAAAAGACAAAGATTGGAAAGAAAAAGGCCAAGAAGGTCCAAAAGAAGGCTGCCACAGCCAAGACAGGCACCCAACAAGAGAAAGAACAGACACACCCTGAGATATCAGTGGCACAAGAAGAAACAGGGGGCATAGAGATTTCTACAGGAAGTGAAGGAAAAGAACAGCAGAAAGAGAAAACCCTTGAAATGTTGGCAAGGGAAGCAACAGTTGTGCTTGCTTCATTAAGCATATCTACAAAAAAAAAAAGGAAAAAGGAAAAAGGCAATCCTCCATGTATTTCAAGGCCAGGAAAAGAACAAAAATTGAAACAAGAAGAATAGGAGGAGTAGTGGAGGGACATGGACAAGAAGGCAAAACTTTATGGCACACATGAGTAGACCACATTAGAAGCTTGGGATGATAAGGAGGCCACCAAAGCCATCAAGAATGAAGCACAACACTCTCGCTTTGGTGCACAATCTATTAGGTGGGAGGAAAGCACAACAAGGACAACTGTCATCTACCTCCAAAATTTAACCAGACCCCCTAGCAGCTATTTTGCAACTTTTGCAGATCGGTGGGCCATGAGGAGTGAGACTGTCATAGTTATCAATTATTGATAGACCGGTCACCTGACTACAGAATGCAAACTGAAGCGTGAGGTCAGGATCCAGCCGCGATAGCACATGGCGGGTTCCAGGGACATGGATGAGGATGGGGAGGAATGGCGCCAGGAAGGGGTTGTGGGCAACTTATCTATTACAATTGTGGAGGACTAGGGCACTACGCGTGAGATTGTACCAACCCGACCAGAATATCATGTCCCTACTACGAGAATTTCGATCATGAAATGATAGATTGCCCCACACTAGTAGTGCAAATTCGTGAGAAAAGGGCAGCACAACCTACAACGATGCAGAACGTCCAGATGATGAGGTCTGAACCATGCGAGGAAGACCCCAACATGAACATGATGCTCAGAAGTGGCATGGCCATAGGGGAGGATAAGGGGAAACTAACCAAGGGCGACACAGGGGTTCGTAAGGAGACATGTTTGGAAGCTAGGAAGAGCTTCGTGGAGGTCTCTACCCCAAGTCGTAAGGATCAACCCGAGCTAGAAACGGATCCCTCGATGCTAACTACCTTTTTAGATACATGCATGAAATTGATTCATGACAATAGGGCGGTTAAAGGATTACAAGAGTTGATAACTAGGTGCACAGGGTCAGGAGAACCTTGCGTGGTCTGAAAATTGGGGAAACATGCTTCGTGTACTGGGCAGGAAATGTGATTAACGACATAGATTGGTGACTATGAGATGGATTAGATCATTTTGGACTTGGGCTCAGATGCAAATGTACTACCTAAATAGACTTGCAAGCACATGGGCAAGCCCACATTACAATGGTCTCCTATTCAATTGCAAATGGAAAACCAACAAAAGATCCTGCCCATGGGAAGATTGCAAGGAATTATAGTAGATATAGAAGGCACGAGCACCTGAACGGACTTTGAGATAATCGAAATAATGGATGAAAGTAGCCCTTACCCTGCGTTGTTAGGGATAGACTGGGCCACCGATATGAATGGGGTTATTAATTTAAAGAAGAGGAAAATGATATTTGAGAAGAAGTCACTCTGCATAGACATTCCGCTAGACCTCGATGAAGGGCTGCATTACACTGAACTCGTGCATGACGAAGGAAGTGATGATGAACTATATTGTATCTACAAGATTACTGCACGAAATCAAGATTGGGTCAGTCCAATTGTGGAGGGAAGAATATCATGGGGCCATGTCGAGTCCTGCACCGAAGATGCAGATGAGGAAGACGAGTGGTGGCATAATCAGTTGAACGAAGTAACCACATCAAATTGCAACATGATGACTAGGTCGCTATATTGCGTCAGAGCTCGGGATCGCAACCTGCCAACGTATGATGGGCTAACAACAGTAGATGGATTCCCGACCAAGTTTGAAAGCGCGGTACCAAAGCACTAACGGTTTGATGCGTTGAGATGGACATTGTGCGCGATGCTTTCACATTGGTGGGGCACACATGAAGGAACCTTTGAAGATTCACGCAGCTGCAGGTGCATGATGCAGATAAGATTTGGGAAGCTGAAATTATGAATAACTAAGAAATACGATGGGCTTGATGACCCATGTATGCACCTTACTAGATGGGTCCAAGCCTATGGAGAAGAGCCTCAACCTAAGTGGGTACACTTATTTTATCATACCCTAGATTTCATTCCAAGAAACTAGTACACTGAAACAGAGCTCTGACATGGTACCAGCGAATGGGATATCTTGTGCAAAGGATTTTTATTAACATTCTTATTTGAGGACCAATGGATGGACACTGTTAACGATGCGTTGCAAGTAGTAAAGGCTTCCATTTTTAAGGTACCATTGGAACCATAAGAAATAATGAAACCAGACTAGTCGCACCAGCTGATTCGGGACCTTGAATGTTACAATGTACAGATTGAAGATGATAAGGATGATCCCATAAACATCAATATTCTAGAAATCGAGGGGAGTCGTGAGGTGCGTGGACCAGCAATCGAGGACCCTGACATCACCGCGCTACTGAAAATGAAACAAGTGAACATTGGCACAAAGGAGGAATCGAAGTATGAAACACTTGGGGACTATTGGGATGATGCAACGGTGGAAAAGGTTGTCGAGCTACTTCGTGAGTATCAAGATTTATTCCTGACCAAAATCACAGAGCTAAAAGGAATCCTCGGTGACCTCGGGATGATGAAGATAACTCTGAAGCTGGATGCGAAGAGAGTCAAACAGTGGCCCTATCAGTTGAATCCAAAATAGAAAGCAAAGGCCCACGAAGAATTGGATAAAATGCTTGTAACAGGAATAATTGAACTAGTAGAGGAATCTGACTGGGTAAGTCCTATGGTTGTACAAGAGAAAAAACTGAAGGGAGAAATTCACATCCGTGTGGATCTCAGGAAGCTCAATGATGCATGTGTTAACGATCCATTCCCAGCGCCATTTACAGACAAAGTCCTGGAAAATGTTGGGGGATAAGAAGCCTATTCTTTTACGGATAGTTTCTCGGGGTACCACTAGATCAAGATCGCGCTAGAGGATAGGAGTAAAAACCGTTCGCTACCGAATGGGGTTGTTTTCAGTGTACAGTGATGCCCTTTGGACTAAAGAATGCACTGGCAATATTCTCACGCATTGTGGTAATTGCATTCAAGGAATTTATACACAAGTTCTTAGAGGTATATCTTGATGATTGGACCGTATTTGGGTTGGTTAAGAAACATACTGCGAGCTTATGGTTAATGTTGGATACTTGCCGATGACACCAAATTGCGCCAAATATAAAGAAGTGTACTTTCCTTGTCCCCTTCGGAAACTTGCTTGGCCATGTGGTCTATAAGCAAGGCCTAATGGTAGACCCGACAAAGATTACTGTCATACTCAATTTGCAAGCGCCACAAAGTGTCAAGCAGCTACGCGCCACGTTGGGAAATACTGGTTACTATCAAAAGTTCATCAAGAGCTACGCGTAGATCATGGCACCAGTGGAACAGTTGTTGAAGAAGGACGCTACGTATTGCTGGAATGAGGAATGTAACAAAAGTCTGGAAACGCTCAAGGAAAAGATGGCATCAGCTCCTATATTGGTCTTTCCAAAATGGGACATTGAATTTCACGTACATGTTGACACATCATGTATCATGCTGGGAGTGGTACTCATACAGGAAGGAGCGAAAGGAATTGATCACTCGATCGCATTTGCAAGTCAATGATTGTCCAAAGCTGAGAAAAACTACTCCACTACTGAGCGTGAGGGATTGGCGATGGTATACGCGCTCTAGAAATACTGCCACTACCTACTTGGAGGGCACTTTAAGATGTATACTGACCACTTGGCACTAAAATACCTAGTGAACAAGCCTGTGTTGGGGGGGTGCATTTGTAGATGGTTTTTATTGTTTCAGGAATATGATTCTGAAGTCATCATAAAGCCAAGATGTTTAAATGCAGGCCCAAATCACCTATCCCGAATTGAGAATGGTGAAGAGCCCACGAACCTAGAGGAGGGACTACCTGATGCACAACATTATGCAGAACGCGTCGTGGATGGCCACTTTGAGGATATAATCCACTTCTTAACCATAGGAATCGTGCCATAGGGATATTCCATTTAGTAAAGAAATAATTGCTGATATGCGTAACAGACTTTACTGTTATTGTAGGGCACCTTTACAAAATGGGTAACAACAAAATATTACACAGATATGTACCTGAATTTGAGTGAGGACAAATCTTGGCCAAAGCACATGGGGGGTTGCTGGAGGACATTATGCAGGCCACGCCACAGCACATAATATTCTTCACGCCAGACTATGGTGGCCAACTCTACATCAAGACTTGAAAGCCTATTGTCGGGCCTATGACATATGTCAATGGACTAGGAAACCATCGTAGAGGGATGAAATGCCACTCAAGCCACAGATGATGCTGCAACCGTTTGAGAAATGGGTGATTGATTTTGTGGGGCCTATCACACTTCCAGGAAAGATGGAGGCACGCTATATCATCATGGCGATAGAATACTTGACCTGATGGGTGGAAGAACAACCGGTTAAAGACTACACGACCGCCACAGCTGCGAAATTCTTGTTTAAGAATGTGTTAACACGATTTGAATGTTCAAAAATTCTAATGAGCAACCGCAGAATGCATTTTCTAAATGAGACTATCAACACACTCACTGAGGAATTTTAGATATATCATCAACAGAGTATGTCATACCATCCACAAGCAAATGGAATCATTAAGGCATTTAACAAAATTTTGGAGACAGTGTTGACCAAGGTATGTAATGCGCAGTGAAACAATTGGGATTTGCACATATTTGTTGTGCTATGGGCTTACTGAACAACGTGTAAGAAGATGACAAGCTAGACCCCTTTCCATTTAGTTTATGGCAAGGAAGCCATCATGCTAATGGAGTACATTGTATCTAGTTTACGAATAGTAGCGGCGACAGGCATGGTAGACCGCATGGCTTTGGAAGAGAGGATCACGCAACTGGAAGAACTTGAGGAGGAATGGTTTATGGCAGGATTCCATCAGCATGTACAGACAACGAGAAAAATCTTGGCATGATCGCCATATCAAGATGCGCACATTCAAAGAAAATGATCTAGTATTACTATATGACAACAAGTTAGATAAATTCCCTGGAAAACTCCGAATGCATTGGTTGGGACCTTATGTAGTCAGTGAAGTCATAGATGGAGGCATGGTCCAGCTTGCCAAGTTGAATGGGGATCCTTTACCAGGCAGAGTAAATGGCAGTCAGCTAAAGCTCTACATGGGTGGGCCAACTGCCTAACAAACTGACCGCAGGACAGTCTCACTGCTCCAGACAATTGGAAGAGAGAGTGGGACGTTAAAGTAGTTTGCGAGGGAGATGCACAACAATCAAGAGGCGCACTAAATTGGTATGAGGTCGCGATCACACAGAAGCGGTTGCGCTGCTACGTGGGCAAGTAGAAAGGTGAAAGAATTTCAAAATGCTTATAAATCACAGGGGGGTATCCACTGAACGAGCTGCATTTTTGAGAAAAGTAAGCTATGTGCCTTCTCATCGCTATGGAACTAGTCATTATCTACGCTCAAGGAGTAAACCCGAGGGTTGTGATATGGCCAATGGAGATGTAGGAATTTCTGAATAGTATGGTGTTGACGGTTGAGGGCACCGTGCAAAATTTAGCATCGACTGTAGGGGATGTGCCAGAAATTGTTAGATACGAAGCAGAATTGGTCCGAATGCCGGTGCCTAACCCATGGGCTAGTCAGCGAACCATAAAACATAAGTGAGAGGCTTTAAATATGGAGAAAAATTGTGGAATTGTAGTTCACAAGTCGTCTCTGATGCATCTTGAAGAGTGTGAGCTCACGGACAATAGCCATGATCTTGCAAAATTGCAACACAAGCTAAAGCAGACAGTGCATATAAAAGATACGAAATTGGAAATTGGCTGCATTGGCACGAAGAGGTCCTGTATGCAAAACCCCAACTCGAGCTAAAATCCTATGAGGGGGTGCCCTATGTTAACCGAGCAGAGCAAAATGAGCATCATCGATTGTGTGAACTAGTGGAGGCAATGGAGCAGGAGTGAGGAGAAGAGTTGCAAGAGTCAAAGATGGAGTAGAAGAACGGAGTGTGTCACTCATAGGGATGGTGGACTGCAAAGCCTAGGTAGTGTGTATCACTGCACCGACGGGTGACTCGGGATGAGTCACGATGATTGTGTTAGGGTCCTGTTGAGTAGAGAAGGCCCCGCATAACAGTTTTGGGGCTTAAAGCCTAGAAGTTTGGGAAATAATACTATAAATCTCCGAAATGTGCGGAGCATGAAATGTAATAGGTCAAGTCAAGGGGTTGTCTGCCCAAAAATAATATATAATAATAGGAAGTAGGTCGGTCTGCCCATGGTCCATAGACCATGGGGATGTATAAATAGAGCGAGGCTCTAAGGGTAGAAATTAGTTTTTGGTTGGAGGACAATGTTATGGGTTTTTGAAAGTAAATGTGCTTTGAGTCTGTATGTTCGCATTGTGAAGTGTTAGTAGTTGGATAAAGACTCTGCAGCTGTGTGTACGGAGGCCTAATAGAGCCTAATGTTGTGTGCACAGACCCCTGTCGCTGTGTGCGCAGGGCAAGAAGTGAAGTGTATTGAATCTAGAATATTAATGAAGATAAGTTGGTTATGAAATACTATGTGAACTTTGAAACATTATGGTTCTGGTTAATTTCTGGTTTATATATCTGTGTTGATCTATGTGCTATTCTTATTTTCTGGGTGCGCGTATTGGTTATCTCTATTAAATAGTTTCTTAAACACTATAAGGAGTAGATTTGATCTATAACGAACTCATAAATAATAACTATTAAGGAAGTTCCTTGTTTCGGATCTACGCAGAAGTAAAGAAGCGTGAGGCCACCAAATGGTTCACAACCCCTCCAGACCACATCAAGACATCCCAAGGGTGCAGAAACTTGGTTCCAGCACCCTCCCCTGCTACCTCGGGTGAGACCTCAGTCCGCACTCCACGGGTTGTTGCCAAAAGAGCCGGTAGCTGCGGGATTTATTTGGCTAATAACTCTTCTGAACCTAGGTCAGGGCCCTATCAGCCAACACATGTGCATATTTAAATGAGGTTGGCCAATAATAGCCTGCATGCAAGATTTTATACGATGTTGTGTCTCCTCCAAAATGTCCCCGGCTAGTCCATCATGGAGTTCCTGCAGAACCTTTTCTACCTCAGATTTTTCAAGACACCTAAGTAAAATAGAATCATAATTCTTCCTGAACAAAGCATAATTGATGATTTCATATTGCTTATCTTTTAATCTCAAAGCCCTTTTTCTTTTGTAATTGAGCTGCATAGGGGCATATCCATTTTTCAAATAAAGATTATATCAACATAGTTAGATTCAGTATCGTTGAGGCTTACCTCACATATTTGTATATCATCACATGAATCTTCTGGTACTGGTAGGTTGGATGCTCCAACTAACATTCTACAACAAACTTGACTTCTATCAATTTTAGTTGGTCTAATTTCAATGTCATATTCTTGCAGTGTTGTTACCCAATTTTCTCTTTTCTCACCTAATTCTCTTTGCATCAGTAAATTTCTCATTAATGAGAATGGAACTATTACTTTAGTGTCAGTTTTAATAAGAAAAGGTTTGAAATGTTTTACTGATTTGAAAATTGCAAAATCCTAATTTTCAACATCTAAGTAATTCAATTCAACACCTTGCAAATTGGACCTAAATAAAGAAATTGGTGCTTCAACTTTCTCACCATTGACTTGAGTCAAAATAGCTGCATATGACGTTTCAGAAGAAAAAGTATATAAAATAAAATGATTAGAAAAATTCATAGTTGCTAAAGAGGGAGCATTTATAATTGCTTGTTTGATAAGATTGAAAGCTTCATGCTCATTGTGTCCCGATTTAAAAACATAATTTTTCTTTATCATAGATTGGAGAGGTAAAACAATTCATGAAAAGTCAAGGACAAATCTTTTGACAAAATTTATTTGACCTTGGAAAGATTGCATGGATTTTTTGTTGTGAGGCGAAGATATTTCATAGATTTCTCTTATCCTATCAAGATCTATGTGAATGCCATATTTAGATACCATAAATCCAAGAAGTTTACCTTCACTTAAAGAAAATAAAAATTTCTTCGGATTTAGAGAAATTCCATATCTTTTACAACATTCAAAGATTTTTCTTAAGTCCTTTAAATGATTATTGCGCTTCTTTGAGTATATAGTTATATCATATAAATAAATGAATAATGTTATATTCACCAAACCTTTGAAAGCTATATCAATGGTTCTTTGAAATGTTTCACCAACATTTATTAATCTAAATGGCATCTTTTTATAAGTGTATGTTCCCCATTTGAGTTTAAATGTGGTTTTTAGGCAATCATCTGGATGTACGAGAATTCGATTATAATCTGAAAATCCATCCAGAAAAGACATTAACTCTGAGCCTGCAACTAACTACAGGATCTGTTCCATAGGAGACAATGGAAATTTGTCCTTTTGACAAGCTTTGTTGAGAATGCGAAATTCTATACGAATATCACCATTCTTTTTCCTAACTGGAACTAGGCTAGAAACCCACCTTGAATGTTTGACAGGAAAATTTATTTTGGCTTTGAGAATTTTATTTAATTCATATTTGATTTTATTTTCCAAGTTTGGGTGAATCTTTCTTTATAGGATTTTTTCGAATATCATAAGAATCGTATGTTGAATAATGGAATTATCATACGTATTAATATCCTTAGAATTCCATGCAAAAACATTTTTATATATTTGAGAAAATGAATAAAGGTTAATGTTTCATCTGGTGTAAGACCAAGGCCTAGATTAATATTTTGTGGTTTAAGATCAGTTCCAAGATTTACTAATTCAAACCTCAATGTTGAACTTTGAAGATTTCAGTTAATTGGTTTCTTGAATCTGTCCTTAAGATCATACAGATCTTTGAGCTTAACTACAGATTTAGGAATGGAATTTACACTTGCTTTTTGTTTAAGCTGGCTATCGTGTTGATCCTCATCTATTATTTGGTCATTATATGAGCCTTCAGATGTTAGAAAATTTATGATATCTGAATCATTATTAAAACTCGCCAAATGGTGATGCTATCAGGAATAGAAGGACTACAAAATTAATTCGATATAAAATCAATCAGGATTATAATCTCTGCGTGGTATAAGCTTGGATGTAACATTAGCCAAAAGATCAACACTTGCATTTTGAAGTCTTAGAATTGGGGAAATGTTAAATGCTAGGAAATGTGAGGTGAGATCCTGGACTAATGATTGATAATGCTTCAAATGTCCAGAGAGATAGTGAATAGTATTGCTCACCTGTTTCATTACTATTTCTAAATATCCAAATACTTGAAGCTATTTGATATCAAGGCCTATGGATATATACAAGCTTTGAACATATGATTCATATTCAACAATATTATTTGTGCATTCAACTTCAAGTCTGCATGCCAACATAGTTTTTTCTCCTTCTAGGCTAACCAATATGCAACCTGCAACAGCTCCATCATTAGAATTATATCCATTGAAAAATAATTTCCAAAATAAAGAATTGACTACATGTTTATCTACAAAATTGATACATTTAGAAGAATCTGTTTGCAAATAATTTTCGATTTGTGATGTAATAGAATTTTCCAAAAAGGCGGAAGTATGGGCATTAAAATTGCCCAAAAATGACTCAAATGAATAATTTCCAATGATATTACTACTGTATGTGACACGTTCATTTTCTCCTTCTAGTTCATTTTTGCCAAAATGTTGGATGAGGCTCTAGAGTCAACTAAACCATTGTGAAAATTCTTATTAAATACTTCAAAAGTCAAAAGAAAAGGAGGAGTATGGGAATTAGGCCTATCACCAATTAAAGAAACATTAGTTGAACTCCTTTTGTCTAATGAAGTACTGGGAGGCCTACCCATTTCTTGAGCAGCTTGGGAAATTACAGTAGCAGGAAGAGGAGAAGTGGGGAATGTTTTTAATTCTTTGAGAAATAGCTTCTGTTGATGTTTTATATTTCTAAGCTCATGGAACATGATATTATCTTTGGTCTTCATGTATTCGATGATGTTGTATTCCATCTCATTAGATACTGGCAAGGTTTTGGCTAGAGGTGAAGAATTGGATTAAGGAGGAGAGGGTTGAGTAGATTTGGGAGAAGATTTCTTACCTATTTCTTTATCTTTGAGAGAAGGATTTGATGATTTATGTTTTTGATTTGTTTATAATGAATCAACAGTTCTCTTTCTTCTGGTAGCGATAGGTAAATCTTCTTCTAATTCTTCATTATCTGACATGGGAAGAATGAAATCCCACATTCCTCGTACTTCAACTATCTCTTCATCATCAGTTTGTTCTTCAACTATTGATACTTCTTCCTCATCCACATCTAATTCAGCAGTAGATATTGTATTTGGAGGTTTAGGATCAGAGGGGGGACTTCTTTTGAAAGGTCTAAAAGATTTCCTAGAAGAAGTCTTAGCTGCTTGCTTTTTAATGTCGACCATTTCATTGGACATAGTTTTAAGTACCTTTTGCAAGCATTCAAGATCAAAAGGATCTTGAGGTGATTTCTTCTTGGATTTTTCCCTGAAGGTAACCTTTTTGGATTTTCTTTCTTCTAATGCATTCTTCTTTTCTAAGGCTAAAATCTATTTTTCGACAGCTATAGCTTCTTTCATGTTTTCAGCCAAAGTTGGTTTGGTAGCTCTATCGACAAAAATAGTTGCATTTGAGGGAAGAGTATAAATGTACCATTCATTTTGAACTTTAGTGCTTGGCCTAGATGCCACCGGAATTTTGTTTAATAATTTATTAAAATGGGAATTGAAGTCCTTAATTGGTTCTTTAGGTTCAACTTTCAAATTGGAGAGATCATTAAGAAGAGTAGCCATTGAGCAGTCATCTCCAAACTTGGTTAGGAACTGTAACTGAAATGCATTCCAACTATCAATGGAACTAGATGGTAATGAAAAGTACGAGGATCCTACTAATTCTTGTAAAGTATATGGGAATAATCATACAGTTACGTCTTCTTCTACAACTCCATTTAGGTTTATGGATAACATGAAGTTGTTTATGCGTTCTTCGGCAGGAAGACCATCATCGGGATTGAATTTTGGCAACCATTTCAATGGATGAGTAGGTAATGGATGCAATGGTCCTCCCATTTGAAAAACTCCTGGATTTTTCCATGGTCTTTGAGCCATTATGGGTATCTATGTGGAAGAAGATGCAACAATGGTTGAAGGTGATTGAGTAGAGGAAGATTGTGCTCCTATACCAGTGTAAATCACAGTTTGAGATGGTCAGGTGGATGATTGAGTTTGTTATGAAGATGATGAAATGAATGAGGGAGTTTGTGGTGATGGTGAAAGAATCTCACTATGAGTTTCAGACTCTGATTTCTTAGTTTTCCTTCGAGGAGGAGGAAGAGGAAACTCAAATGGAGAAATTCCAAAATTTTCACTTGGTGATCTGGTTAATCTTCGAGAGGAAGGAAAATGTGAAGAAACATTGGCTTGAGATAATTCAGATTCTCCTTGAGACAGAGGAATCGCTTGTAACTTTTGAATTAAATACTGAACTTCGGGAGTTTCTACAGAAGTAGGTTGATCTGATTTCCTTAGAGAAACACTAGTGGATTGTAAATATTTTTTCACAACTTCACGTTTAGGATTTGGGGAATTGGAATGTGACCAAGGAGTCGGAGGTGATGGCGAGGGAGTTTTACTCTTAGTATGCATTTCTGATTTATATTTGCTTGCCATTCACAGTCAGGTCCTCCTTCTAGCACCAAAATGTTGAAGCCTTGAAATTCACTGCGACATCATGGGGGATAATCGCCCAGTTTGGACCTTAAAAATAGTTGCTTTTCTGTTTGGTGTAGTGGCTTTGAAAAGGGATAATGGTACCAGTTTCCTAGCGAGGATTTATTTGGTAATGTTGTTGGGATGATATAAGATATAACGAACAATGATTCAACTAAGAATGATCTAATCTAAACAATAAACAAATGCATCTATTTTATTCTAACATTACCTTAATATAGATATACTTGGGAATAAACTAAGACATGCGATCTACAGAGATGTCTCAAATAAATTGGTAATAAATATGATTTAAGTACTAAAAGAAATGAAATCATGAATGATAATTGTTTTGGCTAAATAGTTAGACAAAACAAGTAAGAAAACTTTATTGCATATGGTAATTCTTCGTGTATTCAATAAGAAACCAGAGCTGAAAAATCGTACAAAAGTGCAATAATGTAAAACTATAACTCAGATTTTCATACCTAAGACAATCAAAGAAAGAGTATTGCTAATGCATAAATAAAACACGGTCATAAGATAAAAGTACCATATATGAAATTTCGTGCTCATGGGCTCATAAATATTGATCCACTTTCATCCAATGAAATACACTCTACGAGTACATAAGTGCAATTTCAGTAGAGTATGCTTCAATATTCAAAAGATATATATCATGTTCCAATAATTTCATCAAAACCTTCACAAAAATACATAAGTGTAATGTCTTGTAAAGTGTTTTTCATAAAAGCTTGGACCCCTCTCTAAATGAATGAGAGGGGTTTAAATACTGTAATACATGCCTCAAAAATAGATTATTACATAAAAATCTAAGGAGGTTTCAAACAAAATTCCTCAAAATAAGTGAAACAAAAACTAAAAATAAAATAAATGATCACAAGCTTTTGCAAATTGAATGGCCCTATTTGGCCATTCAGTCCTTGAAATTACAAATCTATATCATTGGCTTAACTTGGGGAGGTTGGCCAATTCTAGATCTTAGTTTCCCCATGAATACATCATCAGTGACAGGTGGCACCATATTTTGAGAAGAATTCGTTAAAAATGTAAAGTCATCCAATGAGTATGTGGTTTTACCAGAAACCACTAGTATGTTTCCCAATCAAGCTTAGATAATGGCTTGATTGCTTTTGCATTTGTTTGGGCAATTTCTTTGCATCATTCTTCCAATTGTTTAACACCCAGGAGAGTTTCTAGACTAAATTTTCTGATAAGATTAGCAATGTGGAGATTTTCATTAGCAGCCTCAATGATGTTGTTGGCAGTACTAGCTGATCATACTGCTTCTCTCTTTGTTTGTTTTAACTGTACATCCTAATCAGCAAATAAGATGTCTTTGTAGAACTCCTCAATCTTTGGTAGATCAAACTTCCTACCTTCTTCATATTCTTTCCAAGAAATGAATTATGTTATTCTTTTGTTTAACTCTTCATATTCTAATCTTTGATCAATCACTTGATTGTTTAATTTGTCACTTGATTCACAATAAGGTTTGATCATTGAAATTCTTTGACAGAATACTTCCTACTATTGTACCAAAAGAGAATTTAAATCAAGTGATTCTTTGGTGACTTCATCTACTTAAGGACTGCCTTTGAATTTGTCCAATATAGCTTGCATTTTGTGAATTTGTGTTTTCTTCACTGCCATGTCCATGTGATGTTGTATTGTCATTTTCTCAAAATTTTGTTGAAGTTGTGGCAATTGTATTTCCACCTAGTTATTGGTGCTTTTTCTTTCTTGCTCAAGTTGTTGTTCAAGTAATTGAACACTTTATTCATTTTCCTTCTGTAATAGTTCAACCTCTGTTGCCTTATCAATTGTTGCAGTTGCATAAGCTCCTGCATACTATGATAGCCTTGTAAGGTTGCTTGATGGATACATGGGGGTGTCTCTCCACACTATCTCCATTGGCTCACTTTCAAGAGTTGTTATTGATAATACATATAATTTTCTTTTATTTCTCTGCCTTTTTACTACATCCTTATGTGTAGGACTATAGAATATATCCAAGGGCAGTATTTCTTAAAATTTCAAAACAATTTCAGAAGTTGGATGTGTTGGATTATGGCTTCTGGATTTACAACTTGTGGAGTGCGTTGTGGAGTCTGGAATCCATACGTTCCTTCAATAAAAGTATATGTTCAAAGCTTTTTATTAAATTTCTCCCACTCCTGTTCCAGATTGATGACTGGGGTCTTTTCTGTTTCAACCTGTGAGGGGCTAGTCTCCATGTCTTGTTCAGTTGAGACCTTCTCAGTCGTTTCTTCACTATTTTCTTATGTATCCTATTCGAGGTCTGCCTCGAAGCTTCCTTATTTATTCTCATATTCATGTTCAGAGTCTTCAAAACCCTAAACTGAATTCTCTTGTGATTCTTCATCAGAGTTGTGCTTGGAACTCTTCTCCAGGCTTACTTTGGGAGTAGGTTCTCTTACTTCTTGAATTCGTAATAGGTCCAAAGGGACCTATTTGAGCCTTTTATTTCTGTACATGTGGAATTCTCTGAGGTCCTCTGGATCTAGCTTAAGTGATGCTAAGTGGAAAACTTGTGAAAATATCTTCGCTTATTCAAATAAATCATCAAATGGGTCTTCCTCATGAATTAACTGCCTGACTTTGACCATGGCAGTAAAATTCTTAGCAATTTGGTTGGGTTCATATTGTCTACCTGGAATGGTAGCTAGGTTTAGGGCAGTGATGCTCTATATTTATTTAGAATCATTCCTGAGATCATGCAATGTGAAAGTGCCACATTGTAATGGGAAGGATGGACAAATGGATTTCTTCTTGCCCTTAAGGGTTTTGGTTATTCCATCACCCACTATCTGATAAGCTCTTTCTCATGCTAGTAGTTTATCTAGAACATAGTATGGGAAAACATGGGGAGAAGTAATACTCTCGAAAACTTTGATATAAGTAAACCATTCCTCACCAAACCATCTCTCCACTGGAAAGATGTCAATATTTTCTTCCTCTAAAATCCTGGGGGCTTTCTTATAAAAAAATGGTCTGATAAATAGGTAACGTGATGCCATGGCAAATCTTATAAAACCGGAGTGAAATTGTGATTCCCACAGTATTTTATGATAAACATGGATGGTTGTAGGATCTTTTGAAGTCCATTTCCAGCCCATGTTTGGAAAATGCGAGAAAAAACATATAGCATCCATGACATAAGCACTCATGTAGAAGGGAGGGATAACCCGAGTGGAGACAGTTCTATTATGCATGCATTCTCTAATGGCCATGGTTATATTATCCTACAAAATGGCACTCCAGGTCAAAATGGTGGCATTTACAATTGCATCAATCAAGAGAACCCATTCAAAGGAAACTTTGGTGGTATCAGCTTTTCCAAATAGACTACACAACATTGCAACTGCAAAATTGTATGCGGTTGACAGAGGTGCGATGGGTTATATACCAGTTTTCTCCCATCTAAACTTATTGGAGTGAGACCTCGAATTCTGCATAACGTCCATTGGATCTTCATTATCTTTCGAAAAATGATCGATAAATCTTTGTCATAGATATTTTGTGGCTGTGGAAGATGGTATATTTGGCTCAAATTGTTTGTTTTGAATGATCCCATAACATCTTGCTCGGAGTTTCTGAATGTTCCATCTGAAACATCTACTTCATCAATAATCCATCTTACCATATCTGTGTATGGTAATATTTTTGGTCCTGTAGTGATCTTGTGTAGAAAAGAGCATGTTGCTTTAAAGTAAGAAGCACTGGATGAAGTCGTGGCATACATTGTTGCCTTAACTTTCAGGGGCCTTGGGTTTTCTCCCTCTAGTAAATTGTACATCACTTCCCAAGTCGTAGTTCTACCATATTTGTTACAAGTGGTATCAGAGAATAGCGATAGCATTTCTAACTACTCAGGGGTAGTATCCTCTGTGGTCTTTTTCCCTTTCTTGACCATTTCTGTGAGTGTTGTGTTCTTCGAAAACTTCTTGTAATTCAGGAAAATGGAGAAAACAGGATAAAAACACATAGTGGTAAATGCAAGTGAAAGCATGATTAGCACGGTAAATTCTAACAGCACGTAAGGATGGAGCATTTATTTCAAACATGAACAAGAAATATATCTATCATCTTGATCCGTTAAACGAATAAATGCTTTCAAATCTCATTAACTATAGATTAAGGCTCACACAATATTTTCTTTATGTCATATCAAAATTCCACATCACATATTTCAAACTGATATTTCCGATTGGTTTGAATATTTGTGTAATACCGATTTTTTGCAATTGTGATGAATCGAAAATCACAATTCTTGGGGAGTATGAATAGAGAAATTCAAAGTTTCTTTAATATGTTGCGATATACGACAAGTGGGATTATGATATGTTGGACTTGAATGTATTTCTATAATAGTTTTAATATTCCGTCAGGTCTGGATTCACATTTTTCATTTTCTTATGGTTTGTACGTGTGCGTTATTTTAAGAAATGCGATGTGATTGTGCTAAAGACCTTTGGAGAATAATTCAAGCCTTAATTATTATATAAGCTAAGTGCTATTTATGGGTCTTTTACAGGGATTTCACTTTTCACATATCGCGAATTCTGCCTCATGACTAACCCTTGTTATTATCAGATCCTGCGTTTTGCGATAAAGCAAGAACATGTTATTATGAAATGTTGGGTCCCTATAATACTAGTGATTACCCCATTACTATTGTAAATGTACCCCTTATTAATATTGTTGTGCCCCTATTATCCCCATATTTTTATTACTGTGCCCCATAGAATCCCTCTATTGTTATTTTTGTGGCTTTATATTATTATTGTTAGGTCGGCTGGGTTATATTGTGACTCCTTAGACTCCTATATATAGAAAGGAGGTTTTGTCATTTGTATCATCCAAGAATTGTTTCATTTATGTAATGTAAAGGAGGTTTCCCCCTCGAAGAGGCTGAATTTTAAGGCGTTGATCTATCTTTTCTATTTTTTTCTTGAGCTGGTTTCATAACATTTGGTATCAGAGCTTTGGATTCTAGGGTTTCACTGCTCCAAACAGGTCATCATGGCATTTTCGCTATAACTTTTTTTCTGTGATGTTTCAGAAGCTAAAAAAAAAACCCATTTGAGAAGACATCACGCTGAAGCTTGGGTCCAAATGTCAGATCATTTCGCACTTTATTTGAGGGGATATGATCTGAGAAATTTGGTCTTTTTGCAGACTCCTGAATTACATTCCAAACAGCTGACCTAGGGAAAATTGTCATAACTTTCTCTCTGAGCATCGAATTGAAATTTCGTAAGAAGTTGTAGAAAGAGGACAGATTGTAGTTTCTTGTATATATTTTTCAAAGCCAAGGTCGAAACAGTGACTCGTGGCACATCATACAAGTTCGCTCTACTGAATTAGTCTTTAATCAGGTCACTGTGGGAGATTTCGCATAACTCTTCCTTGGAGAATCCAATTTGGATTAGACTGGTGGCATTGGAAAGAGGACACAGAGGGCTACTTTGGATCACAATTTTAGAACTAGATGATTTGAATGTATAGAGATACATCAGAGGCAATATAGAGCTCCTACAAAGTGAAAAAGGGTGTGTAGATTCTTTTAAATTTTTGCTTAAGATTGGTTTGAAATTTATTTTGAAGGAATTCAAAGGGCATAGTAGAGCATTATTATCGGTAACTGATGCCCCGAGGAAAGAAAATGCAAACACCTAGTAAGGAATCTGAAATCTCTAGCATGAATCATGAAGAAGAGGAAGAAATGCAACATGATATCTCAAAATTACAAGACCAAGTGCAACAACTGTCCCTTGCACAAAAAGGAACAGAATCTAAGATGGATGGTTTAAAGAAAGATTTAGAAGCTAAGATGTATGGTTTAAAGAAAGGTGTAGAAGCTAAGATGGACTGTTTAAAGAAATGAGTAGAAGCTAAGATGGATGATTTGAAGATAGATTTGAAGACAAACATGGAAGATTTGAAGACAGGCATGGAAGATTTGAAGACAGATTTAACAAAGTTTCTACAAGAAATGCTTACTAATGGGGAAAGGGTAGTAAAGGAAACTCATGATGAGAACAAAAGAAATGTTAATCATGATTCCATAGACTCTAATGTTGGATTGAAGACCCACCATATTCCAAAAATTGATATGAGGAAGTTTGATGGCAAGGATCCCGCAACATGCATATTACAGATGGAGCAATTTTTCGATCTCAATAATGTGCAAAACACACAAAAGGTATGTATGACAACTTTATATTTAGAACCAAATCAGTTTGTATGGTATCAATGGCTTTTCTCTCGTAAACAATTTATCACTTGGTCAATTTTTATGGAAGAATTGATAGCACATTATGAGGATACAAAAAGCAACACTTTTTTTAGCCAATTGATAAGTCTTAAACAAAAGGGTTCAGTAATGGAGCACATTGAGGAGTTCAAAAAATTGAACATAAGGGTAAAAGATATTCCAGTGGAGCATAGGATTGATCTATTCATAGGGTCTTTAAAGGATAATATCCAACATGATGTTCGCCTTTGGGAACCTGATTCATTAGAGAAGGCATTCAAGTTAGCAAGAAAAATGGAAAGCAAAATTATGGCAACTAGGAAGCATACCACTCACATCTTTAAAGATGAAAGTGGTGTTTTCACTAGTCTTCCACAACCTATAAGGTTGACACCACAACAATTGGAAAAAAAGAGCAAAAGGGCTTTGTTACAGTTGTGATAGCAAATACACTAAAGGTCATAAGTGTGCTGAGAAGAAATTATTCTACATAAATTGTGAAGAGGAAGAAGAAAACGAGCAAGAAAAGTCAAAGGAAGAGGATATACTCCCAGAACAAAGCCTAGATAAAGAAGAAATGAATCCGACCATATCTTGTAATGCATTGGCTGGAATTACTACTCCTCAAACCATCAAGATAGAAGGACAAATCAAGAAGAAAAAGGTTATAGTGTTGATTGATTCAGGAAGTACCCACAATTTTATTCATTGTAAGGTAGCAAAAGAATTGAATTTCTTCCTATATCCAGCACCAGACTGTCAAGTGATGGTTGCAAATGGAGGAACAATAAATTGCTCTGGAAAGTGTCATAATATCAAGCTATCCATGGGAGAATATGTATTGACTAGCCCAATGCTTTCTATTCCAATGGGAGGTGCTGATGTTGTACTAGGAGTCCAATCGCTACAATCCCTGGGTACAATAGATTTTAATTTTCAAGAACTTATCATCAAATTTTCTGCGGAAGGAAATGAAGTTGAATTAAGGGGTATTGCAGGGAAACCAGGAAAGATAATCAACTCTAATGGTATGACAAAGCTTCTAAAAAAGGAACAAGGAGGTGT
>APFE030647407.1:234521-250397 GCA_000404065.3 Pinus taeda
GCATATCAACATCGCAGTGAAAGAAGTTTTGATGTAGGTGATTGGGTATTCTTAAGGCTACAACCATATAAGCAAATGGCCCTCAAGCAAGCTAAGAAGGATAATAAATTATCACCAATGTATTATGGTCTGTACAAGGTATTGCAAAAGATTGATACTATGGCATACAAATTAGAGCTTCCTGCAGCTTCTCGATTGCACCCAGTTTTCCATGTTTCATGTTTAAAGAAGGTTATAGGTGATAAAATACCAGTTCAAACAAAATTTCCAGAACTTGACAAGGAAGGAAAAATTATATTGGAACTAGAAGCAGTCACAGAAACAAGAACTCGACAGCTACAAAATCGATCAATTTCAGAGTATCTTATCATGTGGAAGAACATATCTGCTGAAGATTCCACATGGGAGGATGAGAGTTTCATACAGAAGCATCCAGAACCACTCAAGCGTTGACGACAACACTTTTTTTGAATGAGAGGGGCATGTTGGGTCCCCATAATACTAGTGATTACCCCATTACTATTGTAGTTGTACCCCTTATAAATATTGTTGTGCTCCTATTGTGCCCATATTGTTACTATTGTGTCCCATAGAAGCCCACTATTATTATTATTGTGCCCTTACATTATTATTGTTATGTAGATCTGAATAATGTTATGACCCTTAACTCCTATATATAGAAAGGAGCGTCTTTGATTTGTATCATCCAAGATGTTCATTTATGTATGTAAAGGAGGTTGCCCTCGAAAGGCTGAATTCTAAGGCGTTAATTATCTTTTCTATCTTTTCTTGCATCCTGGTTTTCATAACATTCTGGGGGTGGGGGGGGGGGGGGGTACTATCCAACCTAGTGGCAGGGGAGAAACACTAGAGATGAAAAACTATACCTTGAAAATATTAAGCTCGTGAGCCAAATTACCCTTCTCGATCTGAAACACTATGATTTAGCTTAATCTTGTGTTGTGTTAAAAAAAGTTAGTATTAGGTGAACCATGTCTGTCCATGGGGCAAGTGGGGAATCCAACATGATCTACACAATGAATCAATACTCCTCGAAAGGGAAAGGCCCTGAACTAAAAATGAACCAAAACAAATAAGTTGGTATTCAACGAGTGTGTAACCAAGTGTTGTAGCGGTTGCAATGCCCTCCAAAATTTTGTCTTGCATCCTAATTTTGGAGCCTTCTTTGGGTTTTCTTTGATGGTTGCACACACTCGAGCTCACCCTATGAGCTCTTGTGAAGTCTTTTCACCCTTTTGCTTGTTTGACCAACGATCATATTTTCACATATTGATTTCTTTGTCATGCTTGCGATCTTGTTCTGGTGATTTTGGAGGTTTGTATTTGTGTGTTTGGTTTTTCTTCACTATGTAAACATCCATCATACTCACACAAAAAGTTGTAAGCACTATTGTACAAGTGTCATCATAGTTTTCTGAAGGTTTATCTCAAGTGTAACGCTTGTTTCTCTCATCTCTAAGACAATCTCACCAAAGTTCATGCTTTGTTCTGTTGTCCCAATGGTTATTGTCATCATGTGTCAGAGTATGCTATGTGTGTGATCACAAGGTCAAGTCTGTACAAGTTCATAGGCCTCCCAAAGTTTGAAATTTTCCTAAAAATCTGTTCGACCAGACAACCATCTTACATTGTACCCTGACTGAGATGTACTACCCATTCTTAGCCCTTAGTGACTATGCTCTATTGCCCAGAACTACACAGTGCTTGATATTGTCATTTAGGTCATCTGTACTGCACAATCCCAAAGGTAAGTAGCTTGTCTTCCTCCTAGAAGTGCACATAAAGTTGTGTCCATGTCCAAATTAAAGTGCACATTTCTCAAGCATTGTCATCAAGACTCCTTGTCCACTGGAAGCTTGCATTACACTGAGACCTGGGTCTGCACTATTCTCCAAACTTGCACACACATGCCCACCTAGCCCTCTACTGCCTTATTCCACATTGTTCTCCAAAACTACCTAGACATGACCAACTGGCCCTCTTCTTCCTTTTCCTACACCATTTTCCAAAAATACGTAGACATGCCCAGCTGGCCCTTTATTGCCTGTCCTGCACTACTCTTAGAAATTGTACAGAACTACCTAGTAGGTCTCTTGCATCCTTGTCTTGTCCTCCCTCCAAGAATTATGCAGAAGTGCCTCCTCAGGGTCCAACCTTGCAACTGCCATTGGTGTCCTTCACTGCGCAATTCTGCCTCCTAGTGGCCACTCCATAGTTTTTCCCGACGATGAAGATTGTGCTCCCGAAGATCCTCACCCTAGCCTAAGCTTTGCTCTGCACTGTCTCAATGACTTGTCCACCCTCCCTGTCACCTGGAACTATGCATTGTGTAGTTATTGGGCCCTCTGCCTAGTTTGTCATCTATCCCAGACCCGGAACATGAGAATAATGCATCATTCTACACTAGGATGTTTTGGATTTGGTGTCATCCCATCATAAGTGAATTGTAGGAAAAGGTACACTGATAGATCATTGCGATACAATGAATGTGATGAAGAAGAAGTGCACATGCTAGAAGAATTGCTTGTAGCTAGATGTTCATACGAAGCATATGAAGCAATAAGCGAAAGTAGCACATGCATTGAACCATCATGCACTACCAAGACCATCGAAGACCCCACAAAACTAATCCATGTAGAGGAAAAGATAAATCACACCAAGAATATATCCATCACTCAATAACATAACAGCTTGACATGGACGCCATAGTCAGGGAGTACATGTTAGGAGTGTCATGTCAATTGAAAAGTCATGGGAAGTTGAACAATCATGAGGGTAGTCCAAGAGTCACAAGGGTCAAGCATCACCCTTGGCTATATGTAACCCTCCCATTGTATGAGCAGAGAATTTTTAGCTTGGATCCTCTCACGTAGCATTGAGAGTTTGTAGTATGTTCTTTGAGGAGTGAGGAGGGTCTCCATTGTCCTACCACTGGGAGTAGTGATATATGGTGTACGTATGTGTCTTGTGATTTTTTGTTAATTCAGAAGCCTATTAAGTCCAACACGTTTTCACACATGTTTTGTAGATGTTTGTAGGACTACTCTTTAAATATTGGTAATGCATGTTTGCTTGACTTGTATTAAGATAGTTGAACTACTTTGGTCGTTTTAGTACTTACATTGTTGAAGATGTGTTGTATTGATTATCATTGTTGTCTCATCCTTGTGGACTACTCTGCAAGACATTAGACATACCTATCTTGTTTACTGGTTATAATGATCATCACATCCATGTGGATTACTCTACTGGATTGTGTACATGTTTTCCATTGTACTTTGGTTTTAAATACTACTGCATCCGTTATGGATTACTCTGCTAGATGCTGGGGAAAGCCTTTCTAGGTCGTGTGTGTCTCTCCCTGGGTTGTATTATTACCTCTCATCTAGAGGCTCACTTTACCCTCTCCCTTTATATTAAGAGAACTTGGACATAAGTTACATTACACACTCACCAGGCATACTCACCTTGGTTTTTGAAGATACAAGCATAACACTCTCATGTGCTGAACAATAAGAGCTAAGGAATATCTCTAAGACAATGGAAACTGGGCCATCGTACTGGATGGGACTCCTACACCAAATGGTGTGAGGCCTAGTTTGGACTTCATACTGGGGATATCCCTTGAATATTGGCGGGTCTAGCACTGTCAACATGTCTACAAGAATTCATTCTCGTTTAATTATAAACATGTCAACTAATTACAAAATCATGGTAGTTGTTATTAATTCATGTAATCCAAGAAAATCACAAGCTTTAAATGTCATGATATTAATAATAACTCCCAAATCTAACAAGATATTCATAAGAATGATGCCATGCAATTGTATAGTGGCTACAAGATTCCTAGGGTCTTCATACTTCATAGGGATTTATTTCCCTAGGATTAAATCAAACAATTTCCCTATTACATGGAAAGTATGAGGGTATTTATACTTCCTTTGATGCTTCTTAACACACAATTCTTAATAGTCTTTGCATAAATGGGTACAACTCTAATATCTTGTAAGAGAAGAATTTTGACACACATATTTCACGATTCCCTGACTAGGACAAATTCAGGCTATACTAGTTGTTTTATTAAATTTAATCTCTTTGGTATTGGGGGTGAAACAAATGTAAACTTAGTCAAAATCTAGTTCTTAGGTGGTTCAAAAGGTGGTTTTGACAATAGTGGTGAGGATGATTCCAATCCACCATAGGGTACAGCTGATGAAAATTTTTCAAGATGGGTTTGAGTATGCTCTTTATTACATTTTTCATTCTCTGCTTGCTTATAAGTTAGTTGATATTTTTCCTTAAAGAATGCCTGCCCCGATATTGATTATATTTCACCACATTCCAAAGGGAGAAGACAATAATTAGGGGTATCTAATATTTCAATGAGTTCAATGGGTTTGTTATTTGGGTTGGGATTAGGTTATATCGGTAATTGAGGGTGTAATGGAGATTCATTTGGTGGAGCATTCAAGGTTAATTGGAGTTGTTGTTGTGAGTGTTTCTTTTGTTGTGATTGCGGTAATTGTCCTAAATATTGATTAGTGGGACTAGGAGGGCATTGCTATTTTTGAGGCTAAAATGGTCCTTGAGTGGTTTGGTTTGTCCATTGGAAAGGATATTATGTATATTGCAGATTCTGCCAAGGTGGTCTAAGATATTGTTGATTTTGCTAGGATGATCCAAGGTATTGTTGATTCTTCCAAGGTTGTAAAGGGCATTGTTGATTCTACTAGGATGGTACAGAGTACTTTTGTGGATTATATTTATTAATAGCAATGTATAGGGGTCCTAGGTCATACCTGGACGTTGGGATTTCCATTGTCGTCATTGAGCTACAAGGTACACTAACTCAACTTCCTCCCCAACCTCTTTGTAGACAACTTTCAACACTAGTAAGGATAGGAACTGATTGGTTGGATGGTATCTTGAACATATCACACAAATTTAAATTGCATCTAATAGCCATTCCTTACGACCATGTTTACAATGGAAGAGAGGGAAAAATACTGCTAGTGGTTATTCCATTTCTTCCTAATTTTGTTTTGCCTACAATACATCCAAATGTGTAATCAGGATACTCAAAATATTAGTTTTACTTCTAATAAATAACTTATTTTTACCCAAATAACTCCCTCGTTAGTGGTTATGATAGTTATTCATAGGGGTTATCATATCCCATGATTGATCCTTGCACTTCCTCGGGAACACCTGATATACAACTTAATAATTTCTTCATATTCTTCCTTTAAGATATCTCCCTGTCACATTGGATTAAGCTTCTCTAAACATTCATTTTTCATTCCTCTAATAAGGGTAGATTTCAATACCTCTTTAGGAAGAGTGGTATATGCTCATATTTTCAAGTTGTATTGGAACTTTTCTATATATTATTTTAAGCTCACATCCTCTTTGTAGGTAATTTTAAATGTCTCACTACAAAGAAAAAGGACATTGGTGAGGGTTGAAAAATGTCACCATAAGCTCATTGGTGATATTCAAAAGATCCCGCTTCGCAAAAAATTGAACGTCACCAAAGATGATGTCGCCAAAAGTATAGGTGTTGTGGTGACAGTCAACGTCCATCACCAATAATGATTTATAATGAAAAATAATGACCATCATCATTTCATATGAAAAATGGTGAAAAACCTTAGCATTCATCACCAAAACATTTATCTTCACTAAAGGTGGTGTCGCTATAAGTATAGCTATTGTGGTGATATTTAAGGTTCATCACGAGTAATGATTATAATGATAGATAGTGACTGCCACCATTTTATATGAACAACAACAATTTATTGTGATGACCTTTCATGGTCGTCATTATTGATGCATATATATGGTGATGTTCATTGAACATCACCATTTCATATTTGGTGAGGGTAAAAAAATGTAACGATACGCTTATTAATGATGGTAAAAAGAACCTCTCTCACCAAAAAATGAACGTCACCAAAAGCCGCATCACCAAAAGTATATATTTTTTTATGACATTTAAGGTCCATCATGAATAATTTTTATAATGACACATTGTGACCATCACCATTTCAAATGAACAACAACTATTTATGGTGATGGACCTTTCATGGCCATCACAATTGATGCATATATATGGTGGCATTCATTGACCATCACCATTTCATATTTTGGTGAGGTTCGAGAAATGTTGGTGATGGTCAAAATATCATTTGTCACCAAAAGTTGATCATTACCATTCCATATGAATATAAGGGCTCAATCGAATAAAAATATGAACCTTTTAGTTGTAAAGTTGGTGCTCTTCCATTGAGCTAACACCCTTTAAAGAATTAAACTTAAAAAATTAGACCTTGAAACTTTATAAAATGTAAAATATGCAACTTTGAATAAATTATAAAATCTTGTAAAGTCTTGGATTTTTTTATATAAAACAAGCAAAATAACATCTATGTTGCTACCTAATGGTTATAGAAGTTATGAAAAGTGGATGGAGGAAAAAATAGTTATGTATACGATACTCAATATGTTCAGTTGAATACTCAATTAGAAGTGAAACTTTGAAGATATTTATAGCCTATAAATGACCTATAATTATCAAACTTAAAAATATACAATTACACAAAATTAGATTGATTTCACACCTTGTGAATCATGTAAATATATTGTGACAACATAAAAATATGGCTCAAAAATACTGATTTGCATGCCAAAAAGTAAAAAATAGTGAGTATATATGATGCAACTATGAATAATGAGCCTCATGCTCCCTACTGGCTATGGGGTCTAGAAAACTGATTGGGAGTGCTTCTTGTTATTAATTAATTCAATATGTCAAAATTCAACGATCAATAACAATGATCCTAAAATGTAACCACTAAATAAATGTTAACATTGTAAGGAAAAAATTGGTTAATATTTGTCACACCAACAAAATATGCAAGTGGGATTCAACCACTTCCAAATCCACACCAAGCATGAGTATCCAAAGATGAAATTGCATAGATATAAGGAAATAAATCTTGATCTTAATTGGATCATTATATTTTTTGTAATCCATCTCGATGAATTTAGAGTGGAAAAAGTGGGGGAACCAATCGTTTTTACTAGCGGGACCCAGTTTGGTAAAACAAGGTTTGAAACCTTCCAGGAGCGTTTTGAGGCATCAAATTACATTTTTTTTGGGGTAAAAATCTTTTGCCCAAGCTTAACACCTTTTCATTCTATTTGACACAGAAATATTTCCATTGGTGTGAGAATCACATCAATCAGAGTTCGTATCCAAAAGTTATGCCACTTAGAAGTTGACCTTCATGTATTCACACCTATAGTTCGGGAGGATGTCGTGTCAGTCCCCATTATTCATGGAAAAGAGGCTAGCCACATGTCTTTTATATAAAAGAGTCTAGAAGAGTCTATTTTGTAACTATAGTTAAGAGTTGATGTAGTCAATCTCAACCATTAGTATGTTATCGGGCTATGTTATAACCAGGCCACTAGGAGGAAGAGGAATTCCATTCTTTCGACAACATTTTGTTCCATGTTTAAGAAAAGATAGCTAGGAGAGATAGGAGGTAGAGTGCATTGAGAGGATCTATGCACTATAGCAGCCCGCGAGCCACACACATTACTTCTTTGTATCTGTAGCCATATTCCCAAATAGAGAAAGAGAACAAAGTGACCTCACCTTCCAACTAGGTTTTCTCCTGAAATTGCTTCCTAGAGAGAATATCTTGTGTATTATGTGTGTGATGCAAGAAATTTCAGCTCAAGAAAAATCATTATACTTTAGTAGACATAGGGGTTCTTGTGTTTTAAGGAAGTTGGTTTCCTAAGTGTTCAATTAATTTAATTATTAAGGTTTTGAGTGATTTTAATGAGAGAAGCTAGAATAGGGATTTAATTAAGTATAGTGAGGCATATTTGTAAATGTTCTCGAATGTAGGAGAACATGAGAGATTTAGGATAGTTGAGAGATTTGAGAATTAATTGTAAATCTTAGATTAGGAGTTAGTTCATCATTTTATGGATTAAAGAGTATCCTTAGAGATAAGGAAGAGATTTTAAGATTTTGTTGAGAAGGTTATGGATCTAAACCAAGAATTGGTTATAGAATCCTTTTGTATAAATGTAAGCCAAAAAGGCAGAGAAAGAGTTAGTCAAGTCAAGATAGATAGCTAGTCAAGTTAGTAGTTGGAGGTGTGAGTTAGAGGTTTGATTGTAAGCCTACGAACAGGTAGGAAAACAAAAGCCACTGATACAAAAGATCAAGCCAAGGAGAGAGACTCTTAGGTAATACTTGTTTAATTAATACAAACAACTCGATTTTGAGTTCATGTGTGTGTTTTGAGTAATTGAGATATAGATTGTGTATGACCTTGAGTTATTTTGCATAACATAGGTTGCAGGTGTAGAATCAGAGGTGTAATACATAGAAGAATAAAAGAGAAGCTGTTATGGATTTACACACATCGACAGTACAGGAGGAAGCCTTTAATGTTACAGTGAAGGTGAAGGAAACATAAAGGTGTGAGCAGAGTTAAGCTCAGGAGGAAGTCGTGATGTAGAACAACTAAAGTCTAGAACCCTGAAGAAAATTGAAACCATAGAAACACTAAAGAAATGACATAAAAATGAAGTAAAGTGAAGAACGAAGAAGTGAGGTGTCGATGCATCGGAGCCGTTGGGTCAGCTAGATCAACAGACGAAATTGTTTGTGATAAGCGACTAGGATTAAGTCGCTTAGAATGGAGTCAAGAAATGAAAGGTGGAGATTAACTTAATTGTTAAGTGGAAGAGGAATCTGGAGGAGTCGTCATAGCCATCGATGTTAGAATATCTACGGTCATCGGACGCTAAAAAGCTTGGATGTTAGAAAAGAAGAAAGGCAAGTTTATAAGCGAAAGTAGGTTAATGGACGGAGAAAAAGTGGTAGGTCGTAATAGGAGGGAGTCACCCGATCCCATTAAGAAAACAACACATAGCATGTCGGAGGAGAGAGGAAACCGCTTTATTGGGTGGGTAATCCTCATGCAAGTAGCTCACCCGATATTGTTGTGGACCATTAGATCAAATGGGTTTTGATCTAGGTGTAGGATCACCGAGAAGTTTTGTTGATCAGGGAAGACATCAATCGTCGGATCACAGGGTAAGATCTACGGTGGAGGTTGAAGAAGATAAGACATGGGAATGAACAAACCCGAGAAGTTATCAATGTGAGTTTAAGTTATTTGAGTTCCGGAGGATGAATGGAAATCACACCATAGCGATTGATTTGATGGAGTGAAATCAATGATGGAGGTTGGACATGATAAAGGTAAGTGTTGATAAATGTGCAAAGGCCGAGGAAAGGTGAAAAGGTAAGTTTATGTGTGTTTTATGTGTATTTCTATTATACAAAGGTTATAATAGAGATAAAGTGGATAAACAAATTAAAATGTTGAGTCAAATATAACCAAAGATAAAGACTGGGGTTTGATTATTATGAGCAGGGTATAGATTAACCAAAGTTATGAGGGTTGAATAAAGTTCTGATGGAAATGTTAATGAAGGATTAGATAATGACCCTCATACTTCCACTAGTAAAAGATACAAAACTGGGACTTGATGTCAGTGCATTGATAACCAATCTTTCCTGAACAAGATACTCTAATCATCTAATTGTCACATGCTTTCTCATCTCATCTCGGTCGTACCCTGTACCTTTTCGGTCCTTCAGCTCCCAATCTGCATCTCCTGCCTCTATAAATGCTCCAAGTCCATCTGACCACTGAACCTCGGCTATCCATTCTGTTCACTAGTTGTGCCTTCATCCATCAAGGCCACAACACATCAAGACTCTTGTCGAGTTGTTCACAGCTCCACTTGTGAAAACTCTCAATCTGCCCGCTGCTGCTCCTCAGCTGCTCAGGGACTTCAGCCTACTACGGTCTTCTTGCGCTGCACCAATGAAGACCAACATATGGCACAGAGGGTTTCCACCTATCACTCCAAGATGTCCATCTCCCACAATGAAAATGGGCTAGGAGGACTGCCCATCATCTGTTGTAGAAGTCCTTTTCCACACACAAGTCTTGAGCTGCACAAACTACTCCTAGTTGATCAGACCCTTGAGATCAACCACTGCCTCTCTTGTAACCACTATTTCCCATCAAGGTGGTTTTCACCGGGCTCCAACTTGGACACTATCATGCTGTCCTCTAGTAGACCATAAGTGCCCAATCATGTCCACACTTGGTCTTCTCTCATGCTGCCCTCTAACAGTCCACGAGAGACTAAGTCCACATTGTAGCATCTGCACTTTGTTAGGACATCCCCACACTTGGAAGACCCTTACACATGGTTGCCCATAAACTCCACCATTCCACCCTTTTCTCTACAAAAGAGGAGATACTGTGCAAATCTATGCATCAACAACTTGTCCTCTCCTAGCAAATCATCAGCTGTGCTATCTTCTCCTAGTTGGAGTTCCTTCATGCTCGAGGTAACTCCAAAAAATGGCTCCCATGGCCTGTAAACTATCCGATCCAATACTGGTCACAAACTGTGACTGAATAGATGGTAAAATTGGAGAAATAATATACCATTCATCTGTTGTTCATGGACTAAAGTCTGGTCATTGGTTAGGGCATCCTTGCAGCTCACAAGAACCTACCATCTGAGATCAAAACCTCCACCAAACACTGCGGCCTCCTCAAATCTACAAGTCTCTACCACTTTCTGTCATGATAGGCACCTAGAGCACCCAGATTTGGTTTTTTTATCCCTCCAAATAGCCACCATAGGTCTGTGGCCTAGTCTCCACAAGTCTGTGACCTAGTCTTTGTTAGAGAATCTAGGGCAAAGTAGTGTAGTAGTGATTCTTCGAGACTCGATAACAATTTGTGAAGTCTTTTTAATTTTTCTTAGTTAACTTATACTTCTTATTGTTCTTAGTAGTGCATATGTGTGTGCTTCATCAAGCTACTACCCAAACAAAATAACAAGAACATAAAATTTGGTTCTTTTCTAGGGACAAACCCTCTCCACTCTTGAGAAGGAAACCCTTTGTAGGTTTTCTCTTTGTTGGGACTTACAATTGACCTATTTTTGACCTTATCTTTTGCCGTATAATTACCCTTTTTACAGTCATAAGCAAAAGCTTTTATTTCTCAATGACATATTAACCCCAAGGTATGAAGTAACCTTCCACAAGTCTATGTTTAATTGTTTATTTCATATTCGTGAATATCTTTATACTTATCCTTGGAAACGCTGACTAAAATTGTCAAATAATTGTCATAAGATTGCAGGAGTTATAATGAATAGTTGCTGTAACACCAGAAACAGCAACTACGCAGTTGCTGCAACACTAGAAATAGCAACTACGTAGTTGCTACAACACTAGCAACAGTAATTACCTAAAGCGAGCTATTTTGTAACAGCCACGGACAACAGATGGCAGCTATCTAGAGAATTGTGACATGGCATAATCAAACGAAAGTCTAAAGAAAAAGCATACAGTCAGCACGAACAGCATGGGGAAATGGCGAAGGAATATGACGATCCCGAGAAGACAGTCACAATCAGTTATCCGCCGTGTAACAGCTAAAGCTCCAGAAAAAGATGCATTATCATATTGTTGTAACAGCACTCTGAATTGCTTATTTTTGACAAAATGGGTTAACTAAATAGGCTGTAATATTCTATTGTAATAGATGTCTCCTCTATAAAGAGGAGACATCTACATGAAACAGGATGTCTATGGTCGGTCTGTAACTAAGATTCTGAGAACACCAGCAAGTCTGAGTTCTATTGTATTTAATCTTTTTGGCAGATGAATATACAATTGTTTTGAGCACTTAATTCCATCTTCGTCTTCCCGGGGAATCTTGTGAGAAGGACTAGGCCCACCTTCCTCACAAGATTCACCCATTTACTTTCCTGTCGATTGTGTAAGTGTGCAGTAAGTTCTTTTCGGTACTCTGTGTGGATTTGACAACATTACCTCTGGTATTATTTGCTTTACTAGTACTCTGTTTCATTGCTCTTTGAGTTGTTTCTCACCAGTGAATGAGAGTGCTGTGTGCATCAGTAATTCTGATTATAGGGGTAGGTGCTGAACGTCCCCATCTGGAGGATAGGGTCCTGATCCTCTGCCAACAGAGCATCCTTTATTTTGCTTTTCAGATTTGTAATTTTAATCAATGTTCTCACTTTAACCAGTCCTGTAATGACATAGCGTAAGAATTACGTATACTACAGCTTTCAATGCTTTTAGACTTTAAGTACATACAGTACGCAGTGCCTTTGAAATAAAAAGACTTTCCCTGGTCGACAATTAATGTGGTACTTGAATGTTTAATTTATAAACAATTCAACTAGCCAACATTTTGGCGCCGTTGCCGGGGAAGGCAACTAAAGAACTCTAAAAGCATTAATGGTTTCTTTGTGGAAATAACAGGTGTATGAGAGGACGCAAGAAACCTAATTTTACAGGCGACAAAGGAGGAAGGAAGAATTTCATCGACGAAATCATCTCTAAGGCCGAAACATCACAGAGGACGAGTTCTCGGAGACCCCAGATCCAACACTCCTCACAGACAGACCAGCAGACGGAGGAAGTGATAGGACCTGAGAGGAAGCTGGAAGCACCAGAATACACCGAAGAACCGGAAGAGGAACCTGAAGAAACAGAAGACACAGAAGACAAGACGAGCGATTCAGGGAAAATCCCGATGGAGGATAACAGAACAGAAGGGAGAGGGGAAAACTCGCTCTCTACCCTGGAATTCGCTATCGGGGAACTTCCGAGAGGAACGACCCCCATGAAAAATATTCCACTCTCGGCGTTACCCAATTTCCATGGGTTGTCCTCCGAGGATCCAGATGAATTCCTTTTCGAATTTGACATACTGTGCAGAAGCTATGATTACATAAATCCTAATGAGAAGCTGAAACTGTTTCCAGCAACATTAAAAGGGAACGCATTGAGGTGGTTTATGAGCTTGGGAGCTCAGGCAATCACCACATGGGACCAAATGAGAGAGGGATTTCTGGCTAAGTATCAAGACTACTGTCGGACAAGAGAGAGGAAGGAAGAATTGTTTAAAATGGTCCAGAAAGAGGACGAGAATTTAGAAGATTTCGTGGAAAGATTACAGTATAATCTGCAGCGGTCTGATCATCCTAACATGAGCAAAGATATTTTGAAGACCATACTGCTAAGAGGAGTAAGAGATGATTGCCTGGACATGCTGAACATGCTTGGAAAAGGGGACATTTCTAAAGAACCATTTGAGGAAATTATTAGGCTCTGTATGCGGTGTTCAAGAGGAGCGGCAGGCAGATCGAAAGGTAAAGAGAACGTGTATTCAAGGGTTCAAAAGTCAGCTAGTGGAGGAGCAACAAGAGCAGAGATAGGTAACCTATTAGAAGAATTTAAAACTGAAATGCTAAGTTCTTTTGCTTCACAGATTGACTCTTTGCAGGTCAAGAAGAAACAGGCAGAAGTAGAAGCTGCTCTGGCGATTTTCTGTTCAAAATGTAGAGAGAAACATCCACTTAGAGAATGCCCACTGGATAGAATGCCTATATGCACAATCTGCGAGAAGGATCATGAAACACAGCAATGCCCCTCTTTGCCTGGAATCAAAGCAGCACTGCAAACAACTGAAGAAGAAGCTGAAGCGGTGTATCTTATGACTTAGAGGAGGCAATGGCCACAAAGACAAGGTACGAGCTCTAATACAACATTCAATCGTTGGAATAATAGTTCTCCTTTTTACCCACCCATGAATTAGATGCAATACCCACCCTTCAACACAATGAACTTTCCACTTATGCAGCAACCTTTTCCTGACCCTACTATGTGGAACCCTTGGGACCCCAGCAACCATACTTTAATCAATGGAACCCAAACTGGGCAGCCCAGCAGATACCTTTTCCTCAACAACAACAATCTCTTCCTTTACCACCTAATAATCCTCCGAATAATCAGGCAATGAGACCACAGCTTCCTGTGCAACCTAACCCTAACCCAAATAATAAAGCCTTGCAAGTTATTGACATTCAGAGTCAGTCTATTCCTTCCCTGCAATGTAATGACATCCATCTCCGCTCAGGGAGAATAGTGGAACCTATTATAGACGATATCACGGACTCTGATAAAGAGGAGACTAGAAAAGAGAAATCAGCTAACCATAATACGGAAACAGTATAAAAAGCACCTAACAATAATGAACAAACGGTAGACCCACCATTCCATGAAAGACTAACTCTCACCAAAGTACCTGAATAGCCTACCTTCAATCTGTTAGGAGAGTTACAGAACTTGTATGTCAAAATTCCATTATTGCAAGCTTTAAGGGATGTTCCTATATACGCTAGAACTATTAGAGACATCTGTGTAAAGAAACCTGGAAGGAAGGCCAAAGACCCTCTCACAGTTTATGTGATGGGGGAATTAACTGCCTTAATGACTAAAAAGGATTATCCTGTCAAGTATGGTGACCCTGGCCACCCTATAGTAACAGTCCAGGTAGGAAAAACCTTTATCTCTAAGGTCTTAGTAGACTTAGGAGCTGCAATAAACATCATGACTCTCGAAACAGCTCAATTACTTCAATTGAAAAATTATATCAGGGAAACTCCTACTATCTTAGAACTAGCTGACCGTTCTACGATCAAACCCGAAGGGGTCATTGAAGACCTTATAATCTCTGTAGAATCATGGAACTACCTGATTGACTTTGTGGTCTTACAAACCAAAACAAAGTTGGGGGGTCATCCGCTGATTCTAGGGAGACCTTGGTTAGCTACAGCAGATGCTTTCATCAGCTGTAGATCTGGGTCAATGACCATCTCCAATGGACAAGAAACTAAACAGCTTTCCCTCTATCCCCATGCCACTCCCATGATTAATAGTGATAATTCCATATGGGTGGACTATGAGGATGAGGAAACCCAACCAATATTAACTATTGGGCAAGCTTTGACCTTTAAGGACTCCACCGAAGATGAGCTAATTAGTAGTTTTATTTCTGAACCTTCTTCGGTTAACCCAGAAACATTTAATCACTTCGCTGCAATCCTAGAACCAGAATCCCAGCAAAATATGAATGATGAAAATTTATGCCAAACAACGCTAGGTAACTCTTCCAAGAGCACAACAGTTGAAATCGAGCCTGGTAAAACGCTGAATATAAATCCTGATTTGGAGGAGGAGGAAAAACAGAAAGTAATAAAGTTACTCCAAGCAAACAAAGAGGCATTCGCATGGGACTACACAGACATGAAAGGAGTCTCCCCGGAATTATGTACTCATCGTATATACATCAAGGAGGGATCCCGACCAGTCTGCCAACCCCAACGAAGAATGAACCCTAACCTCAGAGAAATTGTGAAGGAGGAATTGCAAAAACTCCTAAATGCAGGATTCATATATCCAATATCTGACAGCGAGTGGGTTTCTCCACTCGTAATTGTACCAAAAAAGAATGGGAAATGGCGAGTATGTGTAGATTATAGATCATTAAATAAAGCAACACAAAAGGATCACTTCCCTTTACCTTTTATTGATCAAGTATTGGATAGCTTAGCAGGTAAGAAATTCTTCTCATTTTTGGATGGGTTTAGTGGATACAACCAAATCAAGATTGCACCCCAGGATCAGGACAAAACCACATTTACCAGCCCATGGGGAACTTTTGCCTATAGAGTATTGCCATTTGGGTTGTGTAATGCCCCAGCGACGTTTCAGAGAGCGGTGATAGGAATCTTTTCTGATATGCTAAACGATTCATTAGAAATATTCATGGATGACTTTACCCCTTATGGAGTGACCTTTGAAGATGCCCTTCAAAACCTTGAAAAAGTACTCAAGAGGTGTATTGAAGCACA
>APFE030647407.1:258068-268553 GCA_000404065.3 Pinus taeda
AAACCCTTCTCATGCATTTAGAGAAGGGTCCACAAATTTATCAAAAACTTGTCCTCAGAACATGCACTTTTGCACCCTTCGAGGAGGTTTTGATGAATGAATGGAACAGGATTTATTGATTTTTGCATTTAATATCTGCTACTGATGTTGCGCTTCTGTACTCTTAACGAATGTTGGATTAAGAAGAGATAAATCGTTATCGCTTGAAGCTTATGAGTAGAACTAGTTATAAATGCTACTTCTATCTCTTAACTGTTTCTATCTTTTGTGTTAAAGTGATATTCAACTTGAGTTGTTTATATATTAATGCATGAATGCCTGAGTTATCATTTAGCACTTTGGTACGGTGATAGCTATTTATTTATGCTTAATGTATGAATAGCTTATTATGTGATATGTTTTTCACAACTGTTTCGTCTAACTTTTTATACGAAGTGGTTCATCTATATTGAATTCTTTTCTCATAACAATTGAATGATCTTTATTACTGATTGTTATCTAAAATCTTTTTAGATTGCATAACAGAAAGATTACATCCCGGGTTAGTATAGACTTAGATATTTCTGTTTATTAGAATACAAATGCAAGTCATTAGATTAAAGTTAGAATTAGAGCATCTTAATTAGGAACTGTTAGACCAGAAATATCAAATTCTACACACACACACTCATAAATTGGGAAACTAGTCCCATATCCCCAGTCGAACCCACCATACCAAACAGAAAAGGAGCTGCCAACCAAGGTTCGAACTGGGTGGGTATCCCCCTTGTTGTAGACCCGATTTTCGGGGCTTCAACATATTTGGCGCTAGAAGGAGGGCCTCGAACTATGAATGGCAAGTAAGTCCAAATCTAAATACCATTCTAAGAGTAAATCGCCCTCACCATCTCCCCCGACTTCTCCATTGCATTTAGAATCTTTAATTCCACATCCAAAAGTCGTAGGGTCGACAGTCGCTGCTACAAACCCTGACATTTCAGAACAATCTAATATTGAACTTCCTAACGTTGAATCTTTGATTCACAAACTTCATTGATTTTCTATATCTCCTCCAAGATCTGATAAATCTCAAGGCAACCTGACTTCGCAATATAACCCTGCTCATCCTCTAACCAAATTAAAGAGTGAAAAGTTTGGTGTTCAGCCAACTGAGTTACCTCTACCCATAAGGTAGAGAGAAAGGAAATCACCTAAAGGGTCCGATAGCGAGACTCTTCCACCCTCATCATCCATTTCAACTTCTTCACCGGGAAGTCAACCATCCACTCCACCACTTCAGATCATTGTCCACCAACCTACTGGTATTTCTACATCTCCTTCTCAATCATCCAGAGTCATAATACCCTCATCTTCTCAACCTCAGGGATCATCTTCTGCACTTCCCTCCGTTAGTGGATCAACAATGGCCCAATCTCCATGGAACAACCCAGAGGCAGTCTTAATGCCTGTGCCCTTGAGTCAGCTACCACCCCATCCTGAAAAATGGCTGCCTAAGTTTAATCCTGAAGAAGGCATGCTAGCGGAAAAGCATATTAATAACTTTATGCTATCCATAAATCTTAATGGAGTTACTAACGAAGATGTTGTCGTTCGACTTTTTCCTTATACTCTTCAGGGAATAGCTGAATCATGGTATTTTTCATTACCATATGGATCTATTACTAGTTGGGATATCTTCCAAGAACAATTCCTCATTAAATTTAGTGATGATAGGTCTACAGCGACGTTAATCAGTGACCTGTCAAACCTTAGGGCCGAGTCAAAAGAACCTATCAAAGAGTTCAATTCACATTTCAATAAACTGTTAGACAAAATTCTTACTGCTTCCAAGCCTAGAGAAGAAGTACGAAGTGAATGGTACATCATTGCTTTACCATCAAACATATCAATCTTCGTGGACAGGGCTAATAAGACAACTTTAGCTGAAAATATGAAAGAAGCAATAGCAGTAGAGAAGCGTATTATATCCCTTGAAAAGAAAACCGCGATGGAAGAACGGAAATCCAAGAAGGTCACTTTCGAAGAAGATCCCAAGAAAAAAAAAACGAAAGATCCATTTGATTTAGAAGGATTGCAAAAAGTTTTGAAGACCATGTCTAACGAGATGGTCGACATTAAGAAACAAGTGACAGAAGCTTCTTCAAAAAAGTCATACAGACCTTTCAAAAGAAACCCTTCGACTGATTCAAAGCCCCCCAATGCTATTTCAAGCGCTGAATCCGAAGAAGAAGAAGAGGAAATTGCTACTAAAGAGCAAACCGATGAAGAAAAAGTTGTATAGTTACAAGTAATGTGGGATTTCATCCTCCCACAAGAAGAAGATCAAGAAGCATCCCCGGTTAGTACACGAAGTAGAAATCAGCTTAATCCTCCTCAAACTACCCCTAAGCAAAAGAGCGCAAGCTCGGCGACGAAGGATAAAGTCGCAGCCAAGAAAACGACACCCAAAGCGACTCAAACCAGCCCAGTCCAAACAGATTCATCTACTCCATCTAAAACTCTTATCGTTTCGGATGAAATGGAGTACAATATTATAGAAGATATGAAAAAGACTAGGGCCAACATCACTCTTTACGAATTGAGCAAGTTAAAACACCAACAAAAGATACTTTTGAAAGAATTACATCTTGTCCCAGTTGCACCTTTGCCTGCCGCTGTAATTTCTCAAGCTTCCCACGATATGGGAAGACCTCCGACTAATGTGATTAAAAAAGTTGATCCAAACGACATCGCGTTAATTGGAGGAAGATCGAGATCTCATACTCCCTCGTTTCTTCTTACTTATGAAATTTTTCATAAAAATGTGCATAATTGCTTAGTGGATTCGGGAGCTTCATCGAATATTCTACCAAAATCAATATGTACAAAATTGAATGTTCAACTGCAAAAATCTATTGTGCGCATAGTCCAGCTAGATCGATCGCAAGTCGAAGTGATTGGAAAATTAAATTAGGTTACCATAAGGCTGTCATCCAACCCAAAGGTATGTCAGGTTATCGACATTTTAGTTGTTGATATTCCAGAATTTTATGGCTTAATTCTTAGCAGAGATTGGTCAGAAAAACTTCATGCATATTTCGCAACTGACTGGTCACACATGTGGCTCCCTTACAATGGTAAACCTAATCAAATAAAAGTTGAACGAGAAAGACATCAGAAATACATAGTAAACGGAGCTGGAAGGGGAGAATGAACCGGTAGCATATAACAATAGTATTATTGGCAACTACTTAGTAGATTCTTTCCTAGGGAATTTTAATGCTCATACGTCACCTTATTTAGAACATTCTGTTTTATCCCAAATTAAAAAAATTTCTCAAACAGATAGTTCTAAATGTATTAATTTTTTAGATAATCCTGTAAATAAATCTTTATTTTGGAAATTATTTTTTGATGGTTCTAAATCTAACGAAGGAGTAGGAGCAGGATGTGTGCTAGTTAGTCTAGAAGGAGATAAACCTATGTTAACTTGTTGACTCAAATTTGATTGCACCAACTATACCGCAGAATATGAGGCTTTAGTCCAAGGGTTGTCCAAAGCAATCGGATTAGACATCAAATACCTTCACGTTTTCGGAGATTTTGAAATTGTAATCAGACATGTACGTAATACTATACATTGTTTATCAGGTCATTTAAAACATTACCAATCTTTAGTTCAAGATCTGACTGAACACTTTATAGCATTTAATATTTCACCAATTCCCAGACTCCAGAATGTAAGTACAGACCTTTTAGCTAACGTAGCTTCCAAACTTATCCCTTCAAAAGATTTTAGCATCGATAGATTCTCAATAGAATTAATATTTAGACCTTCTATTCCTGATAACATTATAAAGTGGAGAATTTTCAACGACGATCCTGACATCGTGAGTTTTCTCACATCTGAAGGATCCTAGACCAATCAAATAATTGACGAAGACCAACATGACCGACAATTCCAACAAGATAGCACTAACAATGCTATACCTAAGTCAGTAGTCAAGTTAGAATACCTTTATGATTTGAAATATCGGTTTAAAAGATCTACCAATTCGAAACTTCAAAGTTCAACTTTGAACTACGAATTAATAAATCTAGGAACTGATACCAAACCATAGAACATCAATCTAGGCCTTGGCCTAGCTCCTAAAGAAAAATTAGAATATATTCGTCTTTTGAGACAATACAAAAATGATTTTGCTTGGAACTATGATGAACTTAAAACGTATGGCACTTCCATCATCCAACATATTATTCCAATAATAGATGATGAAAAACCGGTCCAACAGAAGTTGAGAAAAATCCATCCCAATCTAGAAAACCAGATCAAATCTGAACTCAACAAGCTATTGAAAGCCAAAATAATCTTTCCCATTCAACATTCCAAATGGGTTTAAAATATGGTTCCTGTTAGAAAGAAAAACGGAGATATTAGAATCTGTATTGACTTTCGAAATCTTAATAAAGCCTGCCAAAAGGATAATTTTCCTTTGCCTCCTATGGAACAAATATTGCAGGTAGTCGCTGGGTCAGTATTAATGTACTTTTTGGATGGATTCTTAGGATACAATCAAGTGTTGGTACATCCTGATGATCAATTAAAAACCACATTCAGAACCAAATGTGGCACCTACACATATCAAAAAATGCCTTTTGGCCTGATCAATGCTGGTGCCACATTTTAGAGAGCCATGGGCATCACATTCAAAGGTTTAATTAATAAATATGTGGTAATCTATTTGGATGATATAACTGTCTATTCCAAGAAATGAAACAACCATCTTAGAGATTTAAAACAAATCTTCCAACGTTGTCTGAAGTACGAAATTTCACTTAACCCGAAAAAATCCTATTCCGCATTAAGTGAAGGAAAACTTCTAGGATTCATAGTGTCAAAATCTGGAATTCACATTGATCGTGACAGAATCAAGGAGATTTCTGAAATATCCCTACCTCACAACAAAAAATCCATGCAATCTTCCCTTGGCCAGATCAACTTTGTAAAGAGATTTGTTCCAGATTTTTCAAGAATCGTGTCTCCTTTACAAGCAATGATAAAAAAGAACTCAAACTTCAAATGGGGCCAAGACCAATATGAGGCATTCAATCTGATCAAGCAAGCAATTGTGAATGCTCCATCTTTAGCAACTCCAAATTTTTCAAAGCCTTTTATTTTATATACATTTGCATCTGACAGATCATACGCAGTGATACTTACTCAAGGAAATCAAGATAAGACAGAAGCCCCGATTGCTTTCTTCAGTTCAAATTTACAGGAGGCTGAATTAAATTATTCAAATGTGGAGAAACAAGCTTATTTTGTTTTCAAAGAAATCAAATATTTCAGACGCTTTCTACTCAAAACCCATACAAAAATCATTGTACCGTTTCCAGCGGAAAGAAATATTTTAGTACAAAATGAAGTGGGTGAGAAAAGAGCCAATTGGGTTACTAACTTACAGGAATATGATGTAGAAATCAAACCAGCAAGTATTGTAAAAGGTCAAGGCTTTTGAAAAACGCTGGCCGGAGCATCGCTTATATCTGAAATTCCATCTACAGACATACAAATGTGTGAGTTAAGTCTAAACGATGATGAGTCATTATATGCTGATATCATTTATTATCTAAAGAATGGATATGCTCCTTCACACCTCGATCATACCAAGAAAAGAACTCTAAGGTTGAAATTTAAACAATATCAGCTCCTGAACGATGTTCTTTTTAGAATAAATTATGATTTTGTTCTCCTTAGATGTCTTGAGGAATCTAAAGCTAAAACAATTTTGCAGGAACTCCACGATGGGCCAGTAAGTGGACACTATGCTAGAGATGCTACTACACATAAAATCTTACCCGCAGGCTAACTATCCCACATTATTCAAAGACTCGCACAATTACGTGAGGAAGTGACAAGTCTACCAAACTGTTGCTGGGAGACAAAAGAAACCATCCTTTCCACTACAGCCAGTCAACATTGAACAACCTTTTGATCAATGGGGATTGGAAATAATAGGTGAGATCGTTCCTAACTCTTCTAAACAGCATAGATATATCCTTACAGCAATAGATTACTTTACTAAATGGGTAGAAGCAATTCCTCTCAAGACGGCTAATTCTAAACATATCATTGAGTTCATAGATCAATTTATAATCACCAGGTTTGGGTTTCCTTCTGCTTCAATGTTTGATAATGCATCATAATTTTCTGGAAACGCAATGACTGAATTTGCACTCAAAAGAGGTTTCAAACTTAAATATTTTGCCAATTACTACCCACAGGGGAATGGGTTAGTTGAATCTACAAATAAAAACCTAATCAGAATTATCAAACGAACAGTTGACCAAAATCATAAAAATTGGCATAAGTCTTTAATATATGCTTTATGGGCAGATCGAATAACGCAAAAAGCCTCCATCAGCACTTCTCCATTCAATTTAGTTTATGGAAAATAAGTTGTTCTTCCGACTCATTTAGCAATTCCCTCTCTGTCTTTAGTTCAATATATTGATAAAGTACCAACTTCCTCCTTACAGCTAAGGCAAATGAAAATAATTAAGTTAGAAGAACAACGAGAACAGGCCAAAAGAACTCACGCTCATCACCAAGCATTAGTGAAATCCTCTTTTGATTCAAACATGATGACCAAAAAATATTTTCAAAAGGGAGATCCAGTTTTAAAATGGGACAAGGCCCATGAGGAAAAGGGGCAACATACAAAATTTCAACAAGTGTGGCTTGGCCCTTTCCAAATCATAGAAGTCATAGGTCTGTCCACTTTTATGTTGCGGGATTTAACAGGAAAAAGACATTCTTTACCTGTTAACGAACAGATCCTTAAGAAATATTTTCCTTAGGAGATTATTCTTCTATTTTTTAAATTAGATTTTATTTTCATAATAAAACCACTTTTGAATAGTTACATTAGGGATTTACGAAAAAGACACCAATTCTCTTTCAGATTTTGATTTTTCGCTTGTATAAATAGCAAATCTTTTAGAAAATTAATCTTTATTATTGAAAGATACAGTTAAAGGCTCTAGCCTAGAAATGATACTAGTTTCAACTTCGTAAAATTTGATGAAAATGACCTTTAGTGAGGAATTGTTTTGTATCAGTGCAATGAAAGGTATCAATAAAAAAACAAAGATTCTCTATAGAGCAGCTCTGTCCAAAAAACTCTATTATTGTCGTCCAGAGCTATCTTAAGGACACAATGACTTCCTCCCTACTTAGGAAATTACAACTTTCAGAGAAACAATCCAAGGATACTCTTTATCTTAAAGAGTGAGAGGTCTCATCACGAGCTGGCTTATCATAATCACAGATATTATAACTTGCTGACTTTGCCAATAATGCATACTACAACAAGGCAATGACTCAAGATTGTTGCAATCAAAAGGCAAGGGGTCTCATCACGAGCCAGCTTGTTCAGCAAAGTTATAAATCAAGTGAATGACTGTGTCATAAATTGGCCATCAAACCAAGACATTGTTCTTTAAGGGTAAAAAAAGAAAATGAAAGAAATAAGTGTAAATATGGATTCCTCTTTGAAAATTGTATGTTTCTCTAAGTAGGATACAGGATCATTGTTGGGTAACAGGTAACCCTGTCGAGGCTATGAAGGCTTGCTGGCAGCAAAGGCTCTACCTACGACAAATGAGCATATTAAAACTGATTTACAAAGAAGGCTTTGTTTTATCTTTATAAACCAAGTAATGACCGATGTAGATACAAGGACTAGCTTGACGGAGCAAATAATCAAAGTTGAAAATAGAAGGAACAAAATATCATTGACAAGTTAAAGCATAATGTACTTTATCTTTCTATAATAAAGTTTAACGTTTTGGAAAAAATTCTGTTTTGGAAGTTTATAAAATTCAAAAGAAAGACAGAGACAACTGGTTCTTCCAAGTGAATTGCCAATTGTTGTGGCCACCAACAACCCCCCTTCTTATTTAGTGTTATTTTTAATACTAAATAAGTGGGGACCCTTAGTCAAAAAAATTAAAAAATGAATTAATACTTCTATTTTCTTTTTAATAAAACTTACCATCATCAACTTAGGAAAATACCTTTCAAAAATCTAAAAAGCTTAAGTTTCATGATGTGGAAAGATAAAATCACTCCTTAAGAAATATTGCATCGCGGAATGAATAACAGGATGCCTTCTTACAAGCCAAACTCTAAGATTTCGAGATTGCGATGTGATATTACATATTTAAAAACATATATATCACATCGCATGCCTTAAAATGCACTTACACTTGAAAGCCGCAGAAAACGCCGATATGCGATGGCGCATATCGCAAAATCGCACCTCGCAAGAAATACATTAATAAAAAATGGTCATATACTATGATTATGTGATATTGCGACCATGCGCTATTGCGATATCACGATATCATGATAGAGCGGCAAGGCGATCTTACTATAGAATAATAGAATGACATTGTGATATTACGATCTTGCGATAATGCGATGCATCGATCTGCGATATTGCGAAGCAAATCGCAAAATCGTTCCATCGCAGACTTTTAGGGTTCATTATTCAAGAAAATTTTTTTCCATAAAATGAGACCTGGTTATGCACTTTAATGCTTATTAATGAGTTAGTTTCCAGTTGTTAATGAAATATGGTTTTGTGTTTATCAAAGAGCCAGTTCACGTAAGGTGGTATACTTTTGCATGTCTTTGTGTTATAGACATTTTTAGGCACTACAACCCCAATCATAAATGTCCATAAACTGAGGGCTTCTAATTCCCTAAAAGTGTTGCTTCACTGCCTAAAGGAACAAGGTCAGCTGATTACATCATCTCCCAGAAGTTCTCCACTAAAAACTGCTCAGAAATGGTCAAAACTGGACCATACTGAAAACCCAGTGCAGAGGGTGCGATGCATATCACCTTCCCAATGTACAGGGTGTGATGCATACTGAAAGGCCCCTCTGCAAGGTGCGATGGTCGGGAATGGACAAATGGTAGGGACAATTTGCGAGGTGGAAGATCATGGAATCTTCCATAAGCTTCCCCTCTGACACTTGCATCTCTGTTTTCGACCAGGGATGAGTAAGAGATCATCATTCTCCAAGTGGAAACAAGAGCTATCAGAGAGAGGACACTAGTCAAGACCCCAGAAGATGTCTCACCCCCCTACAATCATCTATATATGGATCCCTCATCACAGAGATCCAGAGGCTGGAATCTTGTATCTTGTAGAGAATTGTTTTTGGTTTTCTGGTGTAACTTCATAGTGTTGGGTGATTTAAGCTTTACTTGAGGTGAAGAAGGGCTTTCTTGCTAGAGGATGATGCTGGGTAAGAACATATGGTTGTAATCCTCTTGATACTCTTGATCTTAATAAAGCTATTCAAGTTGTTATCACTTAGAACTAAAAGTTTGATGCATATAGTTACATGCCCTAGTTTGATGACAAAGGTTTATGTTTAAGCTGTTTTCACTTTTATTTGTCTCACTTAGGATTCGAAGTTTTAAAGGTTTTTAGTTTAAATCATACTCTGCTCCTATTGGCTTTCCTCCACTCATCATTATTCCATAGTCATGTCTTGTCTATGCCAAGTCACCGTGTCTTTTAGTGATTCCGCAGCGCAGTCTTATTTGCCCATTTCGCAGCGCAATCATAATCTAGCAGTTTTGCAGCGCATAATGATTAAGCAGTTTCGCAACGCATCATTAAAAAATATAACTAACAGCGCTGCGAAATCATGGATTCGTGCATTCCGCAGCGAATCTTTCCCGAAATATCAATTCCATAGGTGAGTCAGCATTTACGTCCACTCATGTCAGTTTGAGTACCTCTTGAATCATGTCTGAACGTTCATTTGCCGCTACTCCACCAATAGATTTTTGATATGCACGGAAATATCATTCCCAAGAGATTTTACCGTGCATAGTCCTTAATAATGGTCGTGAGTGTTGCATGAGTGACCAGTCATGTTTCGATTTGAATTTCAAGCGAGCCTGATTGCAAGCGAGGCTGAATAAAAAAGAGGAGTTGTATCACCATCTTGACCGGAGCTGTTAGAATTTGGTTGTGAAGATCTCAAAGTGAAAATGGAGAGAAAGGAGCACAGATCCGGCAAATGTCAAAGGAATGAACCTGAAGGCCTGGACATAACGTTGAGAGATGAAGGCGTGAAGAAGGCATTTAAAGATGCCGGGTGCTGGAGATTTTGTAAAAAGCTACAAGGAGGGCATGCACAGGTAACTAAAGAATTTGCACTAAATTTCACTGGTTTGAATTCAAAGGTAGCCATGTTAGAGATATCAGTTTCTCCAGAAGCAATAGCTGCTGTAACCGAGATCCCAAGAGGACAGGAAGAATGGTTCAAAAATTTTAAATTTGATAGGAATCCTTGTAAGGAGTTCTTAAAAGAGGCTTATGTAAATGAAGACTTCACAAAAGCAGTGCCCAGGTATTATCTCAAGGAACATTATGCTCTTCTTCTTACCTGCATACAAAAGTATTTGACCTGTGAAGG
>APFE030647416.1:0-50955 GCA_000404065.3 Pinus taeda
CTAAGAAGAGTGAAGGACTTTATCATTTCAAGGATCTTCCTGTGGATACCCCGGTCGAACCTGTAAAAACATTCAATGAAAAATATATATATGTGAACATATCATCGCTGAGGTAGGCATTCCCATAATTAGATCAAAACTGACTAAGGACTATCTAAAACTGCTGTGATACAAGAATGATTTTGTATTATATCACAAGTAGGAACATATGGACACAGTATGGGTGCATCCATATGTTTATGAATAGTCCACTATATAATGATAACAAAATTCCTCGTAGCCTGGATGGTGGAAACTAGATCCAGGGTCTTCATTTCTACTTCCTGAACTAGTACGATTCTACCCATGTGAATGAATGTGTCAAAGTCGAACATGGGAGAAACCACTTGATTACCAGTCAATGATGTAAACTGTTAACAAGTGTGAGAGGAATCACCAGTAATGTCAATGGCCCTCAAAGTACTCAGTACAATCCATCAAATGTGAATGAATGAGTCGATGTCGAACATGTCACGGAAACCATTGATCGAAGGTCAATGATGCAACTTGTCTTCAAAGGCGAGAAACCCACCATTGAGGCATGTAGATTCCAAGGTACTGACGATTTCTAGATCATCTTTCTAGATAATGAGTTGGAGTCGATAGAAAGCGATCCGTCATAGGCAAGCCCATAACATGAAATCATAGGTTAAGTCTAAAGAAATATGTTTAGCAAGAACTAACTCAGGGATGGTCAATGATGGATGACAAATATTTTGCAGGTGAATGGTTTATTTGCACAGACCTCTTGAACACGTAATGACACAACAGATGGCTTGGTGACAGTTGACCCAAAGTTAATACCCGAAAACTGACTTAAGACTTTCAAAGTGGCTTGATTAACTGTTAGGTAAAGGATTTCCCAACCCAGGTGGATCAAAGTGTCGTGTTCAAGAGTGATGGAAAGTTTTTTTTTTTAAACACAGAGTACAACAAATAGGTTTATTTTTCTCTTTTTCCCCCACCATTTCTGGCAAGTACCTATTTATTTTTTACAAGCTTGAGGAGGATAAAATTTGCTTGGTTATAAGCTCATCCTTCGGATGAGTCCAACTTAGTTTAGATTCGAACCCTAAGAAGGAGTGGTCCGTTCCTGTTTGTAATTGAACAGGTCCTTTACTGTGGAATTTTAACGAGTCCAGCATAGGAGAAACTCAGTGTTTTTCAATTTTTAGGGAGTCAGAAGAAAAACTTAAGAAAATTCCACAGTTGTCCTTTCTCGTAAATTTGTGTCTCCCAAGCCTAAAAAAGTATAAAATAATACTTGAGAGAACTGCTTGATCATTACGACCAAGGAGTACTTTTCATGATTAGTGCCTTCAATCTGAAAAAGTAAAAAAGTGATTGAAAACACGTCATTTTATTACCAATATCGAACTTGAAACGACAAGAGTCCGGCAATCTTTTCATGTTTGTACGGTCGGAAAAGAGCTGTAAAGGACTGTCTTTGTAATTTCGTTTTAATGAGTCTACAAAGAAACGCTCGGAAATCTTTTCATTTTTTACGAGTCAAAAAAAAGTTTAAAGAGGACACCTATGCGTTTTTTGTTGAAAATGATCAATTTCACCTGAATCCCCAATATTCTACACAAAAATTGCAAACATTACTCATATCTGTTTAAAAATAATAAAAATGCACCAAAATGACCTTTTCAAAGTAAAAAATAAATAAATTTTAATTTTTTATTCAAAAAATCTTATAAAAAGGGCTTTTACAAGTTCATTTTTAGCATTTACCTTTGGAGTAAAAAGTAAGAGCTTTTGGTAAAAAAATTCCCGTGGAGATTACGCAAAATCCAACTGTTGGAATCAAGAACCATCTTCTTCAGGTAATCCACAATGTCCCTGACTTGCATTTCATCCATTTGAAATTTCGTTTTAGGGTTTAGATTTCGATTTTGGAGGAAAATTAGGGCAAAAAATCGCCCGCGATGGTTACGCAAGGGCACCATGTGGCCCCTGCGCACCTTGACTTTTCTGTGCACAGAAAATTCGAGGTGCTGCACCTCGCCTTAAAGAGAAGTGGACACCTACACACTATCTCTAAAGGGATGAATGTGGATGCCGTAGAATGCGGATTTTGAACCCTAGTTTTTCCATTTTTGACCCATAGAATTTTGGAATGAAAATTCTAATCCACCTATTTTGCAATGTAGGTACACAATATGCATGTTTGGCAGGAAAGAGAGCACAAGGATGTGGATCAGGCTGCATTACTCCATCTGCCTAAATTACAGGCATTGAGAGCATGCGGGCTTTTCAAATTTTGGACCATACTTGGCATGAGGGCACAAGTAGACTTTTTACAATGGCCGGTGAATAGGTGGAGCATTCAGGACCAGTGTTTCATTATTGGTGGCAACCGGCTCGAAATCGAGCTGGATGACATATATTTTCTGACTGGCTAGCCCAAGAGGGGCGAGCAAATATCTCTGTTCGGATCTAGGCCAGGTGGCCAATCTGTCGCTAGTCTCCAACTAGAGTTCTGTAATAACCAGGATCTGGACAAACAGATAGATGTGAAAACCATCTCCCGCCCTAAACTGAAGGTGATTGGTTTTACTATTAACAAACTCTGCAGGAGCGCAACATTGCATCTAGCTACAGGCTCCTAGATGCGCATGGCAGTGGACTGCTTCCGAGGCACCATCTTCAACTGGTGCGATGCTGCATTGGCCAATGTGAAGGGCCAATTAACTAGGGCGAAGAATGGGCAGCTAAATAAATTTGGTTATGGTTATTTAGTTGTCAGCTTTTCCCTAGAGAGGGTACCGATCCTGGTTCGACAACAACTCACAGTTGAGGCTGGACTTCCCTGATATCCTTGGGTTATGCGATGGGTTGCAGTTATGGCCCGCCATCCAGAGGAGGGTACTAAGGTTGTTCAATTCACTCCAGAGTATTTCCATTGGTTAGAGAACCAACTTTTTACTATTCAGGATTTTCCATACGCTGGGATGGATTATCGCGGCGATCCTGACATGACTCTTCCACCAGGAGAGCAATGGGATGATAGAGCTAAAATTTCGTTTTAGGGTTTAGATTTCGATTTTGGAGGAAAATTAGGGAAAAAAATCGCCCACGGTGGTTGCGCAAGAGTGCCATGTGGCCCCTGCGCACCTTCACGTTTATGTGTACATAGAAAATTCGGGGTGCCGCACCTCGCCTTAAAGAGAAGTGCACACCTACACACTATCTCTAAAGGGATGAGCGCGGACCCCGCAGAATGCGGATTTTGAACCCTAGTTTTTCCATTTTTGACCCATAGAATTTTGGAATGAAAATTCTAATCCACCTATTTTGCAATGTAGGTACACAATATGCTTGTTTGGCGGGAAAGAGAGCACGAGGATGTGGATCAGGCTGCATTACTCCATCTGCCTTCATTACAGGCATTGAGAGCATGCGGGCTTTTCAAATTTTGGACCATACTTGGCATGAGGGCACAGGTAGACTTTTTGCAATGGCTAGTGAATAGGTGGAGCATTCAGTACCAGTGTTTCATTATTGGTGGCAACTGGCTCGAAATTGAGTCGGATGACATATATTTTTTGACTGGCTTGCCCAAGAGGGGCGAGCAGTTATCTCTATTCAGATCTAGGCCAGGTGGCCAATCTGTCGCTAGTCTCCAACTAGAGTTATGTAATAACCATGATCCAGACAAACGGATAGATGTGAAAACCATCTCCCGCCTTGAAATGAAGGTGGTTGCTTTTACTATTACCAAACTCTATGGGAGCGTAGCATTGCATCTAGCTACAGGCTCCTAGATGCGCATGGCAGTGGACTGCTTCTGAGGCTCCATCTTTAACTGGTGCGATGCTGTATTGGCCAATGTGAAGGGCCAATTGACTAGGGCGAAGAATGGGTAGCTAAAGAAATTTGGTTATGGTTATTTAGTTGTCAGCTTTTCCCTAGAGAGGGTATCGATGCTAGTTCCACAACAACTCACAGTTGAGGCTGGACTTCCCTAAGATCCTCGGGTTATGCGATGGGCTGTAGTTATGGCCCGCCATTCGAAGGAGGGTACTGAGGTTGTTCAATTCACTCCAGAGTATTTCCATTGGTTAGAGAACCAAATTTTTATTATTTAGGATTTTCCATACACTGGGATGGATTATCGTGGCGATCCTGACATGACTCTTCCACCAGGAGAGCAATGGGATGATAGAGCTAAAAATTGTTTTTCAACATTTTAATTTTATATGTATGTTTTTGTATTTTTAACAATCGTCCCAAAACTAATAATAAATGTTTTAAATGCAGATGTGGGTCCATGGCGACCAGCCGCTCTCTAGCCCTATGATCAGAGACAACTAGATGCCATATCACTAGCCCCACACGACCAGACAACAGAGACCTTGGCTGAGTTGGAGAGCCATCTAGAGCACTTGACCGTAGATATTTCGGAGACCAGCATAGATGACATTCCTCTTCGACTTCAGCGCTATGTGATTGGGGTCCCAGGACCTTTTAGGAGGTTCCTTTGTAGGGTGGCCCAAGTAGTGGTGTCTTATCGGGATCATCACCAATGACAAGACGATTGCTTTGCAGACCCATTTTTTATATGACTTTTGATACTATCATTTTTTCCGATCATAAGGCGTTTTTCAACCTATGATCGAGGACGATGTATATTTTGACACACTCTTATGCTATGCTATGCTATTACTATGGTTATCTTGCAAAACATGTTTATGAGATGTTTTTAAATTTACTATTTGATTTAATGCAAATGTCTATCTAACATTCGAGAAGCAATTGCATCTGCTAATGTATTTAAATATCTTGGAATGTGATGATATTCTATGTAATCAAATTCGTGTTCCAAGAGACAGACTCTAAAAAATAATCGTAATAATACTGGATTTCTAATGGCATAAACTCGATTAAGCTGTATACAACGAGTTCTGAATCTAAATTAACAATCAAACTTCGAATTCCAAATGAGATGGATTTAGATAATAATTCAATCACTGCACTGTATTCTGCAATGTTGTTCGTTTTTTGACCGAGGCTTACCCCGTGCATAGATACCAACTCGTCAGAGGGTGAATAGATAACCCAGGCTGCAGAAGAGATGTTCTGTGTACTACGACGAGCGCCATCAGTGAAACCGATGTATGTTTGGAGAGGCATTGACATCTGCAATATCAAGAGTAAAATCAAGATAAGTAGGACTAATAATGAAAAAAACTCTCTAAAGTAAAGCACGCATCTTTAATCTATGAACACACCAACTTAGAAAAAACTAATCTAATGAAATATCCACACTACCTGTTTAAGCATAATATCTCTTTAGATAAATCCCATTCCTCAGTTTACCTAAAGAGACACCGTCAAAATCTTCTAGCTCATAGGCCCCTTTTTCCAGCTTCCACTTGACAATATACAGACCATGCCACATGGGTACAAATTTTCCAACCCCTAGCTTATCGTTTGCTTGATCGTAAAGTAAAACTAGGTCACCTTCCGAAAATTTGTGAGGTGTAACATTCCGATCATATTGAGCTTTGATCCGTTTGGAATAAGTTTCGACAGCTAATGAAACATTGCGTCGATGCTCATCTAATTGAGCTAAGTATAATAAACATTTTTCCTCTTCAGAAGTGGCTGGTAATAATTGCACGGCAATTTGTAATGACGGGAATTCGCATTCAATGGGCAATACTACCTCTAAACCGTAAACCAGTTGAAAGGGAGTAAAACCTGGTGATGTTTTGACTGAGGTTTGGTATGCCCAAAGTGATGAAAATAACATGTTGTGCCAATTTGACAAATCAATCCCAATGATTCGTCGGATCATGGTGACTAGAACTTTGTTTATTGCTTCGACCAGACCATTTGCCTGTGGGTAATATGGAATGGAACTATCGTGATGCAAGCCAAGTTGATCTGTAAGTTCGGTCATCATGATGTTTCGAAAATGACTCCCATGGTCAGTGATAATCGCTTGGGGGACACCAAACCTAGCAATTATATGATTGAAAATGAAAATTGCAGCAGTTTTGCAGTCTGCCGAAAATGTAGGCATTACCTCGGCCCACTTGGTAAAATAATCTACCGCAAAGATGATATACGCATGCCCCCCAACCGAGTGAGGGTTACATGTATTAAAATTGATACCCTATTTTGTGAATGGACCAACGACAATGATAGGGTGGAGACAAGCATGAGGAGCGCGCATCTTATGATAAACAATTTGGCAATTGTGGCATTTCTGGAAGACAATAATACAATCTTTGAATAAGGACGACCAGAAATAGCCAGTGCGCAAAATCTTTTGGGCTATGGCATACCCATACTTATGACCGCCACATGCTCTAGAGTGGCAGTCATTAAGAACCTTCTTAGCCTCATCATGAGTAAGGCAACGAAAGAAAACAGAATCCACCCCATGACGATAAAGTGTATCTCCAATAATAGTGTAAGGTTGGGATTGGAATCGTATTTTCTGGCATTGAGATCGTGAAGTATCAGGCCTAAAAGATTGGGTTTGGAGATAGACAATGATATCTCTATACCATGGATCAACGGTGCTGATAAGGAACAAGGATTCATCCGCAATGGATTCTTCCGCCACATGTTCGGTATCAGCACGAGGAAAATCACACATTAATTCTGCAAAAACCAAAGACTTCTTTGACTTCGCCTTCTCAAATTCCAAGTCAAATTCCTACAGGATAACAATCCATTTGGAATACTTGCCCCCCAGCAATTGTTTAGTCAAAATGTATTGCATAGGGTTACAGTCAGAAATGACAGTGGTTTTGCGTAACAAAATGTAGTGACAAAAGCGTTGAACAGCTTGGACGACAGCTAAGGCCAGTTTCTCCACATGTGAATATTTTAACTCAGTGGGAATTAGGGTCCGACTAAGATAATATATCACATGTTCACTTTCAAATTCATCCCGTTGAACTAAAACCATCCCAATAGTGGAGTGGGAAGCGACGAGGTACAAGAAGTAATCCTAGTTGTAGTTGGGAGGATGCAATAATGGCGCATGGGTCAATGCATGTTTTAGAGCATCAAAAGATTTGTCAGCTATCTCATCCCAAAAGAATGGAGTGTTTTGTTTCAACAACCGGGTAAAACCTTTTGTAATCTCGGCGTAGTTAGGAATGAAATGACATAAAAAGTTTGCTTTTCCTTGCAAACTCTAGAGTAGGCGAAGAGTCGAAGGAGGTGGTAACTTGACGATGGCTTCGACCTTCAAAGGATTGATGTGAATGATGGCTTTCGATACAACAAATCCCAGTAACCGACCCATTTCAACACAAAAAACACACTTGTGCGGATTCAGCCTAATCCGATAATGCCTACATCTCATGAAAATGGGTCGTAAGTGAGTGAGATGGTCAGCTCTTCGTAATGAATGAGTTGGTAACTCATCGAGATAGGGCTGCACAATGTGCTTGATGTCATGAAACGCATAAGACATGGCCCTTTGAAAAGTTGCCCCAACGTTCTTCAGTCCAAAAGGTAACTTGCAATAAGAAAATGTGCCCCATGGATAGATGAATGTCGTTTTTGGTTGATCTGTAGGTAGAATGTTAATTTGATTGTAACTGGAAAAGCCATCCATAAAGGAGAAAATTTCACTGCCAGCACAATCATCGATAATTTGATTGATATAGGGCGTGGGATAATTTTCCTTGGGACAAGCACGATTAATATCCCTATAGTCGATGCATATACTTATTGTCCCTTGTTTTCTATTAGCTAGAACAATATTCGATACCCAATCCGTTAAAGGAATTGGATAAATGAAACCTACTTTAAGTAATTTCTCAACTTTGGTTTTGATGGCAGCAGCTTTTCGTGGGTGTATTTGACGCAACTGTTGCCGGACGAGTTTAGCATCCGGGTAGGTTTTGATCTCATGAACAACGATTGAAGGATCAATTCCTGGCATTTCCTCATAGGACCAGGCAAAGACATCGCAGAATTCTTGAAATAGGGATTTATATGTGTTGACTTCAGTGTCTGTACAAGAATCACCTATGTGAATGTTTTCAACAATCCCAGGTTTGACTGAAATGTCGATAGGAACCGTGCGAGAAATATTGGCTAAATTTGTTTAGAATCAGGATGTTTCAATGGATTCTACGGTTCTTCGACATATTCAGCGGTAAAAATGGATGAAAAATCATTTTCAAAATGATGAATCTTAGATAAAAACGAAGACCGATGATGAAGATCTTCCCATGGCAATGCATCAACAGACAACAATTCCCGAATTTGTTCATCAGTGTGAACGGTTTCTGAAAAAGTTGTTGACTCTGAGGTTGAGATTGAAAGTGATTTCCCATTGATCTCATTCACTAGATTAGGGTTGGTTGAATTTGAGTTGGAAAACAATTGTACTGCCTGATAAGCAACTTCAAAGGGACTCAAAGGCATGGCATTGCCGAGAGAGTCCACCTCGGAATCGAATGGAATGATCCAAGGATCGTCAAGAACAATGGATTCTGACAAAATCATATGAATGGTTGTGAAAGGATATTTTACGTTGGGAGGAGGAAATGAAAAAGTTCCGAGTAAGCCTGAATCTTTAACTAATCCTACTCCAACATCCTTATAAGGGATAGCAGTTTTTCCAACATGTTGAATACTCTCAGCAGAGGATGGGTCGGACGAGAAATAAGTTAACTGATCTATTGTTACAATCTTTCCATTATGTGGGAACTTAATAAGCCGAAATACTAATGAAACAACACCAGTCATGGCGTAAGACCAGCTACAACCCAAAAGAAAGTTGTAATCTAGAGGGGCATCAACCACCTCCACATCTAGATTAATGGTTTTTCCTTCAACCCCTATAAGTAAGTCCTGTAGAATGCCATAAGGATGAACCCCTTGGCCATCAAAGAACTTTAGAATTGTCGGGGATTGATTAAGTGTAGGAAAGCCAAGGGTTTCCCAACACTGTATCGACATAATACACATAGAAGCTCCCTCATCAATCGCAATCCTAAAACAAGTTATGTTTTTTACTAACACTGGAATCTGGAAAGCCATTTGATGAGGAAGACAAGGTGTACTATTTTCCAAATCGAAGACTATGAGGTTTGATTCCTGAAGATCAATAGCTCCTATAGCCGACAGTAGCATTTTACGTTGTGCTGGACAAGATTGCAACGCTTCCAAAGCCGACATTGCTGAAGGTGAAACAACTAGATCTTCAACAATGTTATAGTTCTGAGCAGCTCTCGCATGTGGATTGAAAGCTGACTTTCGAAGTATACCCTTAGCGGGCGGTTTGATTACTAAGTCGGGATCTGGTTTCTTGATATGTAGTGGATCGGAACCAGATGAAGCTAAGGTTGATGGATTGGAATTAGAAGATTCAACTTCCTTTCCACCAAGAGGACTTTTACTCCTGTAATCTTGTGATCATGTCACAATCCTTACATGTCACATCATCATTATGGGCTCTTCCGAGGCACTAGAGGAAGAACCGATCATTTTACTGTCTTGATTTGGAATAGGATCCTTCAAAACAGCGGGTGTTTGCAAACCTTTGACGATTTTCGCAACCTCAACACGATGTGGACAATTCCTTGTAAAGTGCTCCTCATCGCAGATGAGACAAGGATATCGAGGTTTTCGTTTCTCGTCAGTAGATTCAGGTTTATCAGATTTCTCCTTTGATTTTTGGTTGTTCTTCTTCTTACCTTTCTTCTTGCCGTTAGATTTTGATTTTGCCGTGGATGATTCTATGACATGAACATCGGCAGAAGTTTCAGGTGAAGACTCTCCCTTAGGGGAATCTAGTAAAGTTATTATAGCAGAAGAATTCTTGGATGATTTTTTCTTACTTTTGGTATTAACAGTACCATTCATACCGTCAATGGCATGAGACCCTGAGGGAGGTGCAGCTATTTGATTTTGTTTTGGAAGGTCGGGGATTTTCTCATGCAACATACCTGACTGCATATAAACTAAATCAAGGTACTGAGCTTGAGAAATTACTTGCTCTTCTGTAACTACCCCTGCCTTAGCTACATCTTCAGTTATTTTGGGTAATAATGATTTCACAAACCATTCAGCCAAAATTTGGTCCGAGATAAAAACTTTCACTAAACGACGTCGACATCGCCATTCATGAATATGATCTGAAATATAAGTGGACATCGACTGCTTTAACGAAGTTAATAATTCCGTGCCATTGTCATATCGGACTGGTAGATGAAAATGAGTAAGGAAGGAAGTGGCTAACTAACTAAAATTATAAAAAGAGCCTCGTGGCAACTCAATGTACCACTTGGCTGCAAGGCCAATCAAAGTGCGTTGAAAAGGATGAATATGAATGGAATCATCTATAATGGAATTCGATGCACACCAGAGATGGTAAGTCATCACATGATTAGACGGATCTTCTCTTGGCTTCCCCTCAACCTTTGGAATATCAATGGGCAACTTATTTGGCATTGGTGGCCAAAACGAAAGATAATTGATGGGATCATTCATAAGGTGCGACAAGTCAGGCAAATCCAAAGTTTCTATAAACGGTAACTGACGGTTCGGATCCTGAAAACTTGGGGTCATAAGACCAACCCCAGGAGGAGGATATCCAGGATAGCTTGGTATCGGAATCGCATTTGGGATATTATATCCTCCTTGAAAACAAGGATTAACCAGACCATACTAGGGTTATTGAGGTTGTTGATATGTATACCCAGGGTATGGTTGATATTGATAAGTCGGGTTCTGTACAGCGGGTCCGTATTGGTACTGCCCCTGGTATGGTTGATAAGTAAATTGTGGTTGACTTGTAACAACTCTACTAGGCCCAGGTTGTCCTACAGGCATGGAAACTGGAGTCTGGATTGTAGGTCTAGACTGGGGTAAAGGGGCCTAAGGAGTTGATACAGGAGCAGTAGAAACTAGAGCCATTGATACTCCAGAAATGGGTGGAGTGGATTGAACAGAAGCCGCAACAGTTGCAGCAGACATTTGGGACAGAGTTCGTGGCGAACTAGGCCCAAACTGTTGAGCTGCCCGAGGTGTAGCAGTTTGAGTAGTAGGCTAGACAGGTTGCTAGGGTGAACCAGAAACAAGAGACTGTCGAGATTGAGATGACAACTGCACACTGGGTTGCGGAGTCTGTTGATCCCACACCACATTCATTTCGGGGTATGGACCCATAACAGGTTGAACGTATTGAGGACCAAAACCAGGTTGAGTGTAAGATTGATAATTATATGGTACATTTTCGGGTCCTTGAACAAATGATTGACCTGAAGGTGGTTGAAAACCTTGAGGTTGATATTGACCCTGAGGTTGGTACTGCCCTTGGGGTTGGTACTGACCTTGCGGTTGGTACTGACCTTGGGGTTGGTATTGACCTTGAGGGTGGTATTGACCTTGAGGTGTATATTGATACTGGGGTTGACCTTGAGGTACATATTGGTACTGGGGTTGACCTTAAGGAAAATATTGTCCTGTAGGAACATACTGCCCTTGAGGTTGCCCCCCAGGCGGTAACGGACTGCCTTGGGGTTGCCCCCTAGGCGGTATTGGAGTACCTTCCAGCTGCCCCCAAGACGGTATTGAACTACCTTGAGGTTGTGGATTAGGAGTAGTACCAGACATCATAAGAATTTATTCAACACTTAACGGTTTAGTTCCGTTATGACCCGGATATACGGCATAATTGATGGGTCGAGGAGAAGCTCTAGAAAACAAACCAGATACAGACTGATACCCAGGAGGAACAGAAGGACCGCCATGTAAAAATGTTTCTGGTGTCTGAGTAAACAAGGATGACTGTCTTGACATATTCAAAGGAGGATAATAACCTCTAGGTGTTGGATGGAATGGAAATCGAGGTGGTGAAGATGCGAGACCTAGATTTTCTAAGAAATTGGTCAACGAAATATACCAAGCGTCACCTCTAATGGGACTGAAGAAAATAGATTCCCACTCCCTAAGTTCAATAGTCGGCTGATTTTCAGGGATGCTTATACCTTTGTTCATACTTAAGCTTACAATTTCTTCAATGGAAATGAGTCCAGAAGGAAGATTCTTGGTAATAATATTTTCTACTCTGGGTGAACTAGGACCACTAGAAATAGGAGAAGCAAATCCTGAAGATGGAGTGGCAACAATTTCAGTTTCAGGTTCAGAGATTTTAGGTTCTTCGGCTAACGAGCTAGTAGGAGTGATACTACCAGTAACTTTAGAAAATGAAATCGGTTCAGAAATATGTTCTGTTGCTTGTACTAGATAATCAGGATGTACAATCAACAAAGGCTCTCCGGCCTCCGGTGACCCAACCCTACTTTCACTAGGTGTGACAAGGGCTCGCAGCCCTTCCAGTTGACTTGGTGTAAATTCAGGAGGCTGCCCCTGTAGTCGACGGGATTGTCTCGGTAATTCATCCACGATTAATCTAATTACTTCACACGAAAACAAAGAAAAATCTCAAGAAAAACACCTAAAGTCTCTAAAGAACCAAACAATTTTAAGCACACGCCTAACAAATCTAGGAGACCAAACCACACACAAACAGTATCTTTTCGGATCGAAAACACTAGTTGGTGATGAAATCCAACGTCGGAGAATTCAATACAGAAATGGAGGTTGGAACAGTTACCCCAACAACCTACTTAATGAAATAGACTGGAACAAGTTTCTCCACTATAACTGTCTCGAGTGAAGATAACCCCCAGAGAGTCCAAGTGAGTCTAGTCGACGTCTGCTCCAGGTACAGTGGGATCTTCCCTCCACCGTCACCTAGGAAAGAATCCTAAATATTATGGTCACTAAGGTCACCAACGAAAAGAAATATACATGGGGGAACAGTCTACGATTCGATACGCACGCAAGGGTAGAGTAACAAGCTCAATCCCCTTGAAGGCTCCTTGACATAATCCAAGGTTTACCAACAAGTGACCCTAAGCTCCTCGATAATGGTTAATATGAGGTTTACCATTTTTAATACGTGAATATCTTCTATCGTTCCCAATGAGAAAGGATTGATTCCCACATTGGTTTGGATATGATCTCGTGCTTCTCCTTTAAGAGGAGCTTTCCCAGAGCATAGATGTAACAATTGGATTTTCTTCCTACCGCAAGATCGACTACTTGTTTGTTTAAACTACCTTAGAGAGTTAATTACTCCCTACTCCAAGATACTAGCCTAAACTATGTTGGTGAAAAGAGTCCTAGAAAATAAAATGATTGCGAGATTGATTTTAATTAAGCATTAATTTTATTGTTTGTTCCTCAAGTCAATGGGTGTGGAGATGAAACTTTATGGTATGAAGACTCAACTCCAAAACACAAAAAATGCACCTAAGATGATAACAATTCCTTTTCCTTTTCAATGAATATCTAGCTAAGGAAGAGTAGAAAATGCAATGCTTTGCAAATCAAATCTTTCTCTTAACATACAACTGAAAAGAAACTTTTTGTCTTTTCCAAAGAACTTTAAAAATGAGACTACTAATGACACTCACAGAAAATCCCTTTACTTTTCAACAATCAACAACTACAAGAATAAGCAATTCCCTTAAGAGAACTTTTAAGATTTCTAGAAAAACTCTAAAAAACTATTGAAAACAAATTTTCAACAAGCTTGTATAATGTCTACGAAAAACTCAAAACTATGATCTAATCTTGAGATCTAAACGAAAAATGGATTGAAAAGACACTTGAAATGTTTTTGATGATGTTCAACTTAGTGTTTCAGCTAACTAAGGATCAATTTGTTCAGCTCAACAAACTAATCAAAAACATCCAATTATATTTTAATAGAAAAAATGAAATTCGAAACTTTTAATCAAGTTCAATCAAAGTTTTGCAAAAGAGACAAATGGGATCTAGGTCTCTTCACGGATAGATTTCATAAGCTAGTCAAACTCAGCAAGAATACCAGAGAGACCAGGGTGATCTAAGACTCTAAGGCTTCAGATCTCTATGCTACTACAAAGACCAAGCAAAAATCAATTCAATCAGACAAAAATTCTTAGAAAATCACTCCAAACAAGAATGCCAATGAAAACTAACTCAATAGGAACTTTTGTCAAGACAAATGCAGGTATGGGCATATACTAACAGCTATGGATAAAAACTAAACCGACTGGGTAGATGGATCTTAGGTTTTTCAAATTTTTGACATGGGTTCGCAGGCATCTAGTGAAACCAGGTGTGGTGCCGCTCTGTGTTACATTATAACAGTGTGGATAGGTCCGCACTGTAACTGAATCAGAGGGTGCGGTCCTCTTCCAAAATTTCAAAAAATAAAAATCCAACTAGGATCTAACCAATATCCAAACTCACACCAACCGAGGCAAAATTAGAAACAAAAACTTAAGTTTCTCAAGTCAAAGCAAAGAAAAATCAAAATCCAAACCAAACCAGTCCCCAGTGGAGTCGCCAATTTGTTGGCCGGATAAATCGTTCTTGCGGACAAGACCGATCTCCCTAGTATCTAATGATATCTAGCAACAAAGGGCACAAGCAAATCTACTTTTCTCTAAACATGTTTCAATTCATTAATGAATACTAAGAAGTGTAATAGACCCTACCTCGGTCGAATGCTTGTTTGAGGCAGTTTTATCCAACAACTTCAAGCAATTCTTGTTTAATAACCTGCATACACAAACAAGCACACATCAAAGCATACCTGCGTATAACAAAACAAGTTCATTATGAAGATCAAGGAGTTCATAAAATAAACCATTAGAGACAGTTCATTGAGAAAAACAAACTTGATTGTATTAACTTTGTGAATAAAAGAACCTTACAACCTTTGCCTTGATGTTGCACAAGTTCTTTCCAAGGTCCAGCACGAGTCTCCTCTACTTTGACAAGCCTAACTTACTTCCCAAATGACATGAAAGGTATGTTATCTCTCCTCTCACAAGCTCAAAAAGGAAGCCTAGTTTTCAGCAACATTTACCCTCAAGAATCTTCAGCTTTAAACCTCTTCTACAACCAGCCCAATGCATGAATTTATAGTGCAAATGGAGGAGGTTTCAGGTCCACCATTGAAGGGATAAGTTCCTTCTTCAATGGGATAAGCACCTCATATCATGGATTTAGCTCCCTTAGTTATGGAATGGATGAACCAAGGTGGAGTGGACTGTATAAATTTTGAATAATTTAACCATATTCAATGGAGATTATCCTGATCATGTACTATTGCGGAAAACATACACAATACATAAGCTCCTCTACGTTGATCATCAATATAGCAGCATCAATAACAATAAAACATCAAGAGCATTCACATTAACACAGTATGTATCCCGGGGAAAGCATCTCGCTAAAAACCCCAACTATCTGTATATTAATGATTGATTCATGTAACATTACACAGCATAATACTTCTCACAAGTATCTCCACCTCTGTTACACACAATACAGCTCAGATTTGAATCAATCACAGGTTCAAATCTCTTCCGCTGCCATGCCTGCCTCCTCTGCTCAATCCTACAAGAAGAACTAATGATAATTCCAAGGCAGGCACATCTTTCCTTGGCTAAATCATGTGAGAACAAGCTACAATATGTGAAAACTCATTGGCATACTCAATCCCCTGATTTGTGCAAGATCTGGTGCACAACTATAGTCACAACTGATAGCAATCTGATTCTCTAACACCTGTCCCTGTTGAACTGAGCATGCACTGACATGCAACTGAGTTAACTGATGTATTCATTAGTTGTATTATGAGTTAATAACTTGTGAATTAATTAATAACTAATTCACCCAACTCATCTCTAGTCTATTCGCCAGTTAGACTAAATACAACCAGTTTAACAAGGCTAAACTGAACACAACTCCATCAACTGCACCTCCAGTCCACTAAACTCAACTCACTTGAGTTGTAACTGAAGTCATGCATGCAAATATTCAACTAACCCATAAGAACCACGTATTTCCTTCATGCAATTGCATGTGCCACATCCGTAGCTCGAACTGAAGTGCTCCAAGAGAATAAGATTAAGTTTATAGTCCAAATATTATTGTGAGATAATAATATTTGACTTTTCTATTTTTAACAGCCAGTCTAAAAATAGACTTGATCACTCACACTGTGATCACTCACACTTTCATAAAAAATATAAGTCCATCTATTTTCCCAACTTGATCAATCATCCATAAACAGCAACCTGCAATCCATAGACATGATCCATATGTCTAAAAATAGACATAGTCTAAAAATAGACTTTGCGCCAAAACTTGCCTGCAGGACCACTTAGTGAAGGCGACTCCTTTCCACTAAGCTCCATCATCTTGTTGCATTCTCAACAAGCATTTCTTGTTGCACACTTTTCAACAAAAATGATGAGTTGTTGTCTGATTTTAATAAGAGGTTTAACCATAAGTACATCAAGATACCAGCTGAAGTAAAACCCACTACTACCTCTGCTAAACTCAGGTATGCCAATGCTTTTGATTCTGGATTCTACCTACTGTTGAGGGAAAGGAGATGTGCTACTTTGGCTGACATGCAAGATGCAGCCTTGGAAGTGGAATCAAACATCATGGCTGCATGGAAGCTCAAAGGAAATGTTGATAGAAGAGGACATAGGGGCAAGTCTTCATCATCCCCTGATCCCAAGATAGATAAAATGACCAAAATGATTGAGTCATTAGCCTCTGAATTATCCAAACTAAAGGTTGAGCAGCACCCGGGGAAAGGGAAAGCTCCTAATACCTTCGCTCCTAGAAATCCAAATCCAAATCCATATAGAAGAAATAATGAGCAGTTGTAGCTTTTGCAAAGAAACAAAGATGCTAATGAAGATCAAAGGTTGAGGGCTCCTTTTCAAAATAAAGTCATGGAAGAAGAGTAGTTTGAAGAAGAGGATGAGATCCACTGTCTAGAAGGTAAAGGCAATGCCTCCTTTTTTACCTTAGCTGCCTATGAAAGGTCATTATTCAATGACTAGATTAACCAAGAATGGGATGGTGAAGCTGCTCTACAAACTGTAGGTCAGCAAAGATATGATCTGAGGTCAAAGGTAAATAATGCCAAGGAAACTCATATTCAAAGAGATGTCTTCCTTATAGTACAACCAACTAATAAGCAGAAGCAACAATCAGTTAATCCCATCAACCTCAATGCTCCAACTCATGAGGTAAGAGGTTTTGAAAAGTCCCCTTCTCCTTTTAATTTTCAATCAAAAATTCAAAAGCCAAGAATACCTATGCCTCTGATTAAACTACTGAAGATTGAGTCCTTCAAAAGACCCATCCTCGAGACCCTTGAGCTTAAAGCCATCCAAGCCTCCATTGACTGTGTGAATCTCCAAGATGACAAGCCAGCTGTTATTCTCAACCCAATGATTGAAAATTGTGAAGACAGCTCCCCATCATTCTATGTCTATCTGACTATTCATGATAAATTCCTTCATAATTGCCTTCTGGATACTGGAGCCATCCATAATCTAATGCCCAAGGCTGTCATGGATGAGCTGGGTCTGGACATTACCAAGCCTTATCATGACCTGTTCTCTTTTGACTCTAGAAAAGTGAAATGTCTGGGATTAATCAAAGACCTAACCATCACTTTGTCTCAGCTTCCCATGAAAAGCATGATGATGGATATTGTGGTAGTAGTTGTGCCCCCCAAGTTTGGCATGTTACTTTCCATAGGTTGGATCAAGAGACTAGGTGGATCATTACAAAATGACCCATCTTATGCTTCTATCCCAATTTTCGGAGGTGAGATCCAAAGATATACAGAGAGGCGCAGTTGGCTTATATCATCAACGATGAGAAGAATTCCACTAATCATCTCATTTACGCTGTTGACATTGATTTTGGAGCATGCATTCTTCATATTGAAGAATCTCAGTTGGCCTCCATTCAACTCAAGAAACCAGTTTGCAATATCACAAAGGAAGAAAATCCACAGATTTGGGATATGTTTTTTGATGGGGCTTGCTCTAAAGAAGTTGCAGGGGAAGGCATAGTCTTTGTGTCCCTAGCACAAGAATATATTCATTTATCTTTCAAATTTACCTTTTAGGTCACAAACAACATTGCAGAGTACAAAGCATTGATTCTGGGCTTAAGCACTGCTAAAGAAATGGGTGTCGAAGGCCTAAAAGTGTTTGGGGACACAAACCTCATTATTCGACAGGTAAATAAAACTTTCCAAGCTAAGCATCCAAGGCTAAAGGCATACAGAGATGAGGTATGGAGATTGAAGGAATCTTTCAATAATTTCAGCATTTCTTATATTCCAAGAATGAAGAACCAGCTTGCCGACTCCCTTGTTGTCTCTGCTAGCATGTTTATTCCTCCTCTGCCTCATAAATTGACATATGATGTTCAAGTAAAATACAGACCATCTCTACCTAACAATGTCAAATATTGGAGGGCTTTTGAAGATGATGAGGAAATTAACAAGTTTTTGCAAGTCGTTGGGGAATTTTCTGAAACACGCATTGATCAGGAAAATGAAACCATGGAAGAATGTGGCCAGTCTAAGCTGAAAAGCAAAATCGGCCAAAGAAGCATCATCCAACTACCCAAAAATCACATACCAAAAGGATTGGTGCCTCTAGAGAGGCTTTTTGATCATAATGACGTGCCTTATAATGTGGCCAAAACAAAGAATGAGTCGGTTGCCTATAAACATAATATAGGCAGCCCAACCCATCCAAAAAACATAAATTTGTCGATGCATTTGTCCTTTGCCCAGAATTCCGAGTATTGCACCCTCATGAATCAATTCACTAAAATTTTTGCCTGGGAATACAACGATCTTAAAACCTATGATGCAGACATCATTCAACATAAGATCCCACTGGAAAAGAACACCATACCTTTTAAGCAAAAACTAAGACCTATCAGCCCTCTCTTATTGCCTTTGATTGAGAAAGAAATCAAGAAGCTGTTGGATGCCAAAATCATAGTCTCCCTAAGGTATTCAAAGTGGATAGCCAACCTTGTGGTGGTAAGAAAGAAAAATGGAGAAATCAGGCTTTGTGTTGACTTCAAAAATCTGAACAAGTGCTCTAAAAAAGATAACTATCCCCTGCCCAAGATGGAACACTTGCTACAAAGAGTTTCAGAGGCTAGAGTCATGTCTTACTTAGATGGATTTTTAGGTTACAATCAGATAGTTGTACACCCTGAAGATCAGGAAAAGACCGCCTTCACTACTCCTTGGGGGCACTTTCATGTACTCAAAGATGCCTTTTGAACTGATGAATGCTGGGGCTACTTTTCAGAGGTCCATGGACATAACTTTTGTGGGAGAGAAGGACAAGTTTGTCCTTATTTATCTGGATGACCTAACAGTCTTCTCCAGCACCCACAAAGACCATTTACAACATTTAAAGAAGGTCTTCCTAAAGTGTAGACAGTTTGGAATCTCAGTGAACCCAAAGAAGTCACATTTTGCTCTAGAAGAAGGCAAACTTCTGGGACATATTGTTTCTGCTGAAGGTGTGAAGATTGATCCAACAAGGGTTCAAGCCATTCAAACATTGTCCATCCCAAGGTTGAAAAAGGACATCCAATCCTTCCTAGGTAAGATTAACTTTGTAAGGAGGTTCATTCCAAACTTTGCAGAGCTAGTAAAGAATATCACTTCCATGCTGAAGAAAGGATCAGAAATAAAATGGACAACTGCTTCAAGAAGCTCTTTTGAAGCCATCAACAAGCTATCATGGAAGCTCCCACTCTCATAAGCCCAGATTACACTAAGGGGTTTTGCATCTTCTCTTTTTCCTCTTATGATACACTTGCAGCAATTCTGTTGCAGAAAAATGATGAAGGCATAGAGCACCCTACGGCCTTTTTCAACAAAACTCTAAGGGATGTTGAATTAAGGTATGACCTTATTGAAAAACAAGCTTATGCTCTCATTAAATCTTTGAAAGCATTCAGGATTTATATTTTTCATTCCAAAGTAATTTCATATGTACCTCCAGCCTCAGTAAAAGATATCTTAACTCAGACAGATATTGATGGAAAAAGGGCAAAATGGATTGCAAAATTCATAGAATTTGACGTAGAGGTGAAGCCCACTAAGCTTGTCAAAGGCCAGGGCTTGGCTAAGCTTATGGCTGAAGAAAATTGCAGCTTGTTAGATATCAATTGCATAGGTCTAAATTTAGATAATGAAAAAACAGAGGAAACAACAGAAGAGAAAAAGAAGAATTAGTCTTTGGCTGAAAATCTAGCCACATGTGAATGGTATTATAGCATAGTTTATTTTTTACAAAATCTAGAAGTCCCTCCTGGGCTTAGCTCATGCCATTAAACTCAGATCAGGCGAATTCTACATTAGCAAAAATCTTCTCTATTAGAAATACCCATCAGGAATCCTCTTGAGATGTCTAGATAAAGAACAATTTGTATAGGTCATACACTAGTTCCATTCTAGCATATGTGGAGGGCATCATTATTGGAAAACCACAATTCACAAAATCTTGAGGGTTGGATATTATTGGCCTACTCTATTTTCTGATGTGTTTTCTTTCATAAAAGCTTGTGACAAGTGTTAGAGGTTTACAGCAAGACAGCAACTAAAATCTCTGCCCCTGAAGCTAGTACATGTCAATGGTCCCTTCCAGTAGTGGGGCTTAGACTTTATAGGTGAGATCAACCCACATTCCAGTGGCCAACAAATGGATTTTAGTAGCCACTGATTATTTCACCAAGTGGATTGAGGCTATACCCACTAAGAATGCTAATCATCAGGTTGTCATAAAATTCTTGAATGAAAACATTTTCACTAGATTTGGTTGCCCAACCATACTAGTCACTAATAATGAAACAACTTTCAAGGCAAAAGAATTGATGGATGTGACTGAATCCATGGGCATTCAAGTGGTGCATTCTACCTCATATTATCCTCAAGGCAATGGCCTAGCAGAATCATCTAACAAAAGTCTGGTAAGGGTAATAAAAAAGCTATTAGAGGACAACAAAAAGAGTTGGGATTCCATGTTGAAGTTTTCACTATGGGCTGATAGATTTACCATCAAAAACTCCATAGGGAATTCTCCATTCAAACTGGTTTATGGTGCTGATGTTGTTTTCCCCATCCATCTCATTCTCCCTTTGGCTAATTTGTTGCAAGAAGAACAAGATGAAGAGAATGATATGGTAAGAAGAATGAATAACTTGGTTGAGCTACATCAGATAAGAGAGCAGCTAGTTGAGAAATCAAAGGCTCATCAGAAGACAATCAAAGAAACCTTTGACAGGAAACCAAAAGTGGACAATTTCCAAGTTGGTGATTGGGTGCTTAAATGAGATGCATTTAAGGAAAAGAGAGCTAATCATGGAAAGTTTGACTCCTTGTGGACAGGTCCTTTTGTCATTGCTCAAGTTCAGCACAGCAATACATTCATCCTGAACAATATGGAAGGAGGAGATACTTTTGGTAGCCCAGTGAATGAGCGGTTCTTGAAAATCTATCTCATTTAAGGCCTTAAAGCCTTGGTATTGTAAATATGTTTCTCTTTCAGTTTTTATGTTTATGCTAAAAAGACTCCATGCCCAATGGAACACTAGAAGGAAGATTTAATTTTTGTTTTACAGGAAAGGCATTGATCTGAGATCCTTGAAACCTCACAAGGAGGATTTCATCCCCAAAAGGAGCCAATGTTATCCTTGCTAGCAAAAAGCCCACAAATGGATCCATGTAGGCTCTTGAAGTCTCCAAATTTGTTTAGAAACATGTCTATGGATCCACGCAAGAGGAAAGCCCTTGGAAGGGCAGAAATACACTATTGGGAGGCTCAAAACACTCCAAAACCATGAAAAATCATTATCACAGGCTTAAAGTGGGCATTGCATGACAACCGTTAGATCTAGCCGATCAATGACCCATATCTAAGCGACAAATCGCATATCAGAGATCACAGAGCACTTACAAACGGCCCGGGGTAGGAGCGATATGCGATATGTGATTACGATCAGATCACATCGCAATATCGCATCGGTAGGGAACATATGCAGTGATATATATATATATATATATATATATATATATATATATATATATATATATATATATATTATATAATATATATATATATATATAAATATATATATATATATTATATATATATATATATATATAAGGCCCGGGCATTGAGCGATTAGCGATTGCGATGGGGTCGCATCGCTGTATCACATCGACACTATACCATAAGGCGGGGCCTATGCATATTCATATGTGTGATGCGATAACCGGACCTGGCGGTTTTACGCATGATATCATATAAAATTTCAAGTCCGCGGAGGCCTGTTTCCAATGGTTTTGGTGTATTTTCATTGTATAAACGAAATACAAAGGGAACTAGGTTTGCGATATGTGATAAGACCTGGACCCGAAAGGGTCCGAGAAGTGGAATATATGAAATTTGAAGTCTGCCCAAAGCATTTTTTACGCATTTTTCAGTGTTTTCACATATTTCCCTATACAAGGAAAACACACATGGAGCAGGCGAATGCGACTTGCGATGGAAACAAGGGCAGACCCAAGAGGAAAAGAAACTATAATATAAGGATTTTGAAGTTCGAAAAGGACACAGAGTGGTAGCATGTCTCATTATCACTGTGTTTTCTGTGTTGAATAGAAAACAGTCCTGTATTAATAGAAAGCGGTCACTATCCATGTTTTAAAGGGATTTCTTAGGCCCAAAGAGCCATTTCACCGTAGAGCAGAGGTCAAATCCACGACAAAGCAGTCATGGGAGCCACATCATGCTACACAGCCAAATCAAACAAGATCAGGGGACATCAATAGCACAGGCAGTGCAACAACCATCCTAACAAACATTATGGGCATCTCTGGCAAGAGAGAGCTCCCAAAAATCACAGCAAGTTGCCCAAAATATCTGAATATGGTTAGTCTTTTGTCAAAAGAAGAAACCTCCGAACCATGCTACCTATTGAGGGAATCAATCAATTGAAGAGAAAGAGGGATAGATTAAGACCCCTGAAGCCTCAAAAGGCTCAAAGTCATTGTAAATAGGTTATAAATAGCTGAAAACAAGATGTAATAGAGGTTAAACTTATGCAGACTCTTGCTACTTTGTTCCTTCAAGCTCTTCATCTTTATTCAAGCAATACAAGCTTCTTTTGCCATCATATGTTCAACATCCATTCTCTTTATTGTTCTATGCTTGCACTTGAATAGTTTGTTCATGTTTCCTTTGTGTCTAAGGCCAGATAACTATTATCTTATCTATGATTTGATAACTTAGACTTGCAAGCTTCTTTGATGCCTGTAGATAGTCATTAATTTATGTTTATATATGCAATATGTTGATACAGTTAGTATTCTCCATCTATCCATTAAATCTATAAACTATTGAGCATTAGTGGTTTAAAGCCTTGTGTTGTTGAGGGTGTTCATGCATGACTTGAGTGGGAATAGAGTGGAAATGGTCATCTGAATTGATCCAAACCATCATCCATTCCAATAGTTCTGAGAACAATATTGAAGACTATATGTTACCAAGCATCTTCAAGCTGCAACCTAGGAGAGTTTCCTGGAGCGCTAACAGGCCCCACTCTCATAGCCCCAAAAATAGATTTATCTTTTGATCATTTCATAGCTTAGGATTTCTTGTTGAGTAGATCACTATTCATAATTTCTTAGAAGAACCTGCAATTGTCGTTTTAGTTTCGTGAGTTTTTTGTAGTATAGAATTCTTTCATTTCATATATTTAGTCGTTAGCCATCAATAAAATAGTTTTCTCAAATTCAACTCATCTTTTCAATATTTACATAAAGTTGTGCATGAATGAAGAAAAGAATATGTGTTGTTGCAGGAGTTTTTGATCTACAAGGAGGAACTCATTCCACCAGCCTCATCTAACTCTTCTCCAGCTACTTCCAAAGCCTACCAACCACTAGTTTAGATTTTTGTTTTTTAGCCACTGTGGACAACCACCTTGAGAAAATACAACTATCCATAAGAGTTGGGTTGATCCTTGGGTAGTGTACACCTTCCCCATACCTCATTCCACCATAAAAAATCTTCCTAACACTCCATTTCACCTTCCCTACCTTCCTACAAGCTTCAACAAGCTTCTTGTAATAAACCAGGACATCCTGTAGTAACTAGGACATCTTGTAGTAACTACAGGAAACCTGTAGCAACTTGTTTTGGACTATTTTGGGCAGAAATAATGATCTAAGCCTAGGGTAGGCCCTCAACTTGACTTACATACCCCTCAATGCCATTTTGGACCATCTCTTCCATGCCTTCCTCCTGTGCAAAAGATTAGCTTGTTTAGCTTAGAATTTACATTTCTAAATGGAAAATCAAAAGACTCTTTTATGTAGTATTTAGCTAGTGAAAGCATACATTCCTCATAGTGGTGTTAGGATAATTTCCATGCCTACTTAGTCTAGATAGCTAGATGATAATATGCAAGGTTAGTTAGGTCTCTTTTGCAAGTAATGTTTGTTAATTCTTAGCTAGGTCATTTCATGTCATTTCATAGCACTTCCCATTTAGCACTTTCAATTTCCTAAAATAGGCAAGCATTTACTTTATGCATTAAAGATAGTTTTACATTCACTATCAATAGTCAACCTCCTTTTAGTCAATAGAATACTGGTTTGAAAACCCCTAGTGGTCTATTGCCCCAGTCGAAAAGTGACAAGAGTAGATTGTTGCATCTACTGTGCATATAACACTATCACCTCCAAGTTTGTATGAACCCAAATTTGATAAAGTAAATTTGGTTGCCCTAGAAGTTGCAACATCCTTGCTGCAATACTGGGGCTTATCAACTGGGTCCTCCATTTTTGTGAAGAATTTTTATCAATTTTGCTAGAAAAGAGTTGCATAGACAAACAACACAAGAAGAAAAGTAAATGGTCAAATAAACCAAAAAGTGGCAATGAAAGAAGAAAGTGGAAAGTGATGAAAATTAAGTTACATTAGGACTCATCAAAGCCACGAAAAAAGGATCAAGGAGCTAAATTTGAAAGAATCAAGTGAAAAATGGACCGAGCAGTTAGATTTTGTCAAGGGGGTTAACTCAAACAAAATCAAGTGAGCGCAAATGAGATTAAAGGAACAAGTCTATATATACTTGTAAAGGTTGAGATGCAGTAGAGAGAGATAGAGAAACATACCAATATGTTGTCAGAATGAGAATTGGAGTCTCCTTATGTAGTATGTTGTAATCTTGTCTTATTTATTTAATCCCGAGGGAGTTTTGAATAGATCTTTCATAGTTTCTACAGATCTATATGTTAAAAGCTTGGTCCTCTGAGATAAAATAAAGAAGAATGTTGTAGGGTTCTATCTCTATGTGTTCATGAATGATAATGTGTCATATATCATTTTAAAAATTTCTTAAGTTCTCCATTAATTGTTTGTTATGTGTCTATTTACTCTTGCATGATGGTTATTTGAAGATTTGTGAATGATTATGGGTTTGATGTGTAACTCAATTAATGAAATGAGTCTTTTCACTGTATGAATTCCCCACATATCACTTGAAATAATTGACACGCCTCAATTGAAACCTTCCTCCTTTGTGGTGGATTAAAAATGTCAGATTTGTGCTAGACTACGACGAACCCTTTTGTTGGCACCCTGCAATGGAACCCTGGGTCCACACAATAAAAAATTTCCGCCAACAAATGGTTCCATTGCCAAATTCTAGAAGATCATGTGGAGTTCTAAATAATGTTGACTATGATTCTCAAGAGTAGAATTCAAGAATAGTGGGTAGAGAAACTCTATTCATTTTTTCTTTAGTAGTCTCAATTGAGACAGAAGAACCTAGATTGGGTTAGGGATGAGATCCTATTTGTTGAACTTGCATGTGATCAATATGAAATACTATGGTTTAAATTCCTCAATGAGCTATATCATTGATTGAGTAGATTGCATGCCAAATCAGGAACTTCAAACCTTTGTCGAATATTCAAAACATAGACTAAAATTTATTTGGCTACTTTACATTGGATAGATAATGAGATAACCAAGGCTATTGTTTTTTGGGTGCAAACCAATTCAGAAGACTATATTATTGAGTTTGCTACATAAAATCATTAGTACTTCTTTAAATTTGAATGCGCGGTAGATGATCCATGTGGATATTGGTGGCCTGCCATATATTCCACTTAGACCCCCACCATTGTTTCTTTCAATTTTTCAGTTTCCTTAATTGTAGCACAATTTCTTATTTTTGGCAGTTTTTCGGGTCTTTAACTTCCAGAGCCATTTTAAGGCCCTAAACGACAATTTTTTTTTTTTAAACATTCAAGCATGAGTTTTATATTGACGTTTGCAGTCGAAATTTATAATCCTCGGATTGATATTTATATACAAGGTATCGTGTGCATCAAACAAAGATCGTATGCCAAAGTTACCTCCCTAGGAAGTTGTTGTACCAATCTACCCCAATGGGGCCCATCGTTTTGGTGCTTCATTTGCTAGGGTTAGGTTTTTGGTTGTTTAGGGTTTTCCATTGTTTCTCAGTAATAAATAAGCCTTTGAGCTTCACTGTAACATAGTTCAGAGGCATGTAGCCACCACATCTCTTCTCAGAGATAAGATACTATCACCTGAGGCAGTTTATTTCCATTATGTATGTAAGCAAATTTTAGTTCTTGATATCAATAAAATAAAGTAATATTTTTGTTTCATCCCTATCTTTATGTTTATATACGTATACTATTGCATTCTTGCATAAGTTTGGATCAGTGGTATCAGAGTAGTATACTCTTTCTCTATTTTTCTTTTCATCTCCCCAACGAGGTCAGGGTATGAGTTAGGGCTTGAACTGGTTGAGTGTTTGCAAGACTAGCCTTGGAAAATCCCAATGGCCTCCCATGGAAGAAGAACATAAAGACGATGGAGCAGGAGATCCCTTCAAAATGTTGCTTGAAGAAGCCCTCGAGTGACATAGGAATGCGATGATATACAACTTTTCCTAGATCGTTCGGCAGATGCCCATAGGAGACACATCTTCATCCAATAGCCACTCTGGAGGCACCAATCCCTTAAATGTATAACTCAACTTCAACATCCCCATATTTGAAGGCCAAATAGATGCATAAGCCATAGATAGATGGTTAAATTTGTTGGAAGGTAATTTTTTGGTTCACAGTTTTTCTAATAGGGAAAATATTACTTTTTCACTCCTCAAAGTCGCCCCCCACATCAATGATTGGTGGGAAACATACTATGAGCATAATGATGAGAGGGAATCCTCACTATTTTCAGTTGCACCCACTTGGAACTCTTTTTGAGATGCCATCAAGGAGCAGTATTACCCTATCAATATCTATGAAGATAAGTACATAAAGTGGACCAAACTGTGGTAGGGAAGGGACCAAGACGTGCCAGAGTTCACAAATAATTTTCACACCCTTCACACGAAGTTGGGTATCAAGGATTCGGAGTGGCATTTGGTACTCAAGTATTGTGGTTGTCTACACAAATACATCCAGCATGAGATGGAGTTCCCAGACATCTCCTTGCTTGGCACTGCCTACCAATATGCTGTCAAGATCGAAAAGAATTTTAAATAGAAGAAGTTTAAATAGAAGAAGCGAGACTTTGGATCTATGAATCTGAAGCAAGAGAAAGGCACCCCCAAGTTGCATAACAAGGGGCAAATCCAAGGCAGTGTGACCCACGATAACCTGTTGAAGCCGCAAGCAAAGAACAACACCACAAAGACAAAGAAGGACACAGGAAAGTGGTGTGAGTTGCATAAGATCCCCACTCACAACACGAGTGTCGAACCAAGCATTCACTGGTGGCCGAGCTGAAGGCTTCAAAGTCAGGTGCGTGTTCCAACTCTGAGTCAGAACCCAACAAGGAGAATGAAAAAGGCAATCATATTATTGATGCAAAGCCTAGTGCCACTGTTTCCACCACCAAGATACAAAATATTGAGCCCAAAGATACAGAAGAGGGGGTGCAACTCTTCCACTCACAGATGTGCATGAAGGGTTCTCCGCTGCAATTCACTTTCGATAGAGAAAGATAAAAGAACCTCATATCAACAAAGTTCATGAAGCAGTTGGGCCTATCGACCACACCACACCCATAGACGTAGACCATCAGGTGGCTTCACTAAGGATGAGGTCTTCGTGTCAACAAGCAGTGTTACCTTCCCTACAAAATCAATCCCTTCACAGATGAGGTATTCTGTGATGTTTCTCCTCTTGAAATTCTTGATGTATTATTAGGCCAACCATACTTGTGGAAGCATCATGATGTGTATGATTCTATGCCTTGCACTATTATTATTTCTTTTGGAAATAAGTTATATAGGATCCTAGAGGTAGTAATGCCAACCATCATCTATTTGATCTTTGCGAATTAATGTAGTAATATTATTTCCTAGACTAGGAAATTTTTCTTGATTATGATTCACCCTCAGGGTAAGAAGAAGATTGTGGCCACATCCACAGCCTCCATACAAGGCTCCTCCACACGGTAATAGTAGATGTAAAAGGTCGTGGAGGATTACAAGGACATCTTCACCTCACCCACAGGGGTACTGCTACACTATCAAGTCAAGCACTCCATCGATTTGACCCCGGGAGTGTCACAACCCAACGAGCTGATATATCAACACTTTGTTATGGAGAATGATAAAATAAAGAGGAAGATTCAAGAGATTTTATAGAAAGGGAACATCACATTAAGTTTTTCACCCTGTGGGAGCCCGATTGTGTTGGTATATAAGAAGGATGAGACCTGGAGACTATGTATTGACTATCAGGTGTTGGATAAGATCACTATTTAGAATAGGTATCTAATCCCATGGATTGATTACCTTTTTTACCAGCTCAAAGGAGCCAAATATTTCAGCAATATTCACTTGAATTATGGTTATAACCAAGTACCAATCGAACCCTCTGATGTGTGGAAGACTACCTTCAAATCAAAGGAGGTCTTTTCCAAATGGCTAGTCATTCCTTTCAAGTTTATGAATGCCCCTGCAACCTTCATGAGGTTGATAGATGACATATTGTGGCCCTTCAACAACTTATTCATGGTAGTGTATTTGGACGACATCTTCATCTTCATCTAGAGTTGGAAAGAGCACCTCCACCATATTTGATAAATCCTCTAAATCCTATGACAACGCAAATTGTGTGCCAATTTGGAGAAATGCACTTTTGGTATGACCCAGGTTGAATATATGGGGTACATCATTGATAAGTGGGGTGTGCATGTGGACCCAGCCAAGATACAAGTTATTCAAGATTTGCCAGCCCCAACCACTCTAATAAAGCTTTGTAGCTTTCTAGGTCTTGCCAATTTCTATCGCAGGTTCATGTTTGGGTTCTCTCATATTACTTGGCCTTTGATTCAAGTCACCAAGGTGGAGCGAAAGAAAATTTCTTTTGGTATGAATCCCAATAGAAGGAATTTTCTAATTTGACGCATCACCTATGCTCTACACTGGTGTTCACATTACCAGACTTGCAACAACCATTTGAGATCTAGAAATATGCCTCTGGCTATGCTATTGGTGTAGTTCTTATTTAGTAGGGGCATCCGATGGCATATCATAGTGAGACACTTTCAGACACGGTACGAAAGTATCCCACCTATGACAAAGACATGTATTCCATTGTTCAAGCTTGCTGATAATGGAAGAATTACATTATGGTGAATGAAACATTCATCCACACAAACCACCAACCCCTGTAGTTCATACATACACAAAGAAAGTTCTAGAATGATCACCATCATAAATGGTCCACATACCTATTTAGTCAATTTAGTGTCCTAAATTTCTTGCATGAATTATCAATCGAGGTTTGTAGACTAATGAAGTGTGATGCACTCTATGTGCTTAGTTAACTTTTCTCTTACTTTGTTGTTTTGTATTTTTGTGTTTGTTTTGGGGGTTTCTGTTCTTTGATGTCTAAGAATATATAATCTATGATAAATTTACATGGATCTAATGAGTTTTTAAAGGAAGGATAGGTTCCTGAGTCAGTCTAATCTCCTAAAAATGGACCAAGAATCATTTTTAACTAGTTAGGACCTAATATGAGAAACATAGTATCTATCTTATCTGCCATTTAGTCCTAATCCATGGATCTAATTCTTACAACCAAAATTAATACTGATGCAAAAGGTAATTCAATAATTTCATTCATTTAACCATTCAACCATTCAATTTTGGAACATGATAGAATCAATATCTGTTTGATTTAAGGTTTCTGTGGAAGTTTTTTGCAGTGGTGTGATCCGGATTGTCCACAGTTTTTTGTTCATTGTGTCGACGTTTCAAACCCCAAAGGGGGTCCATCATCAGGACAAATCAGAAAGATAGAAAAAGAATGAGAGAATATTGAGAGAAGGAGACATGAACCATGATATAAATAGACCAAGAACCCTAAATTTGTCTAAAGGCCGACACTTGATTTCAACATTTTTTATTTAATTAATTTATTCAATTATTTTAATTATTTATTCATTGATTATTTTAATTAATATGAATTTAAATTAAATTTGTATTTAATTAATAAATTTTATACAATTTTTATTTTTATTTATTTAATTAACACTGTTTTAATAAAATTAATATAAATTTTCTAATATTATTTTTGAAATTTTATTTATATTTTATTTAATAAATTAATTCTTGATTTTATATATTGAATTAATTCAATTTTAATTTTTAATTTTCAATCAGATTAAAAGAATCAATATCGTTGAAATGATTTTTTGGAATGTCGAATGATGCACAACTAAGTAATGACCTGAAAGCATAAAGAAAAATCTGACAGATTGTAAAACTGACAATATGTTGAGTAAGCTTCAATCACGTCATGAATTAGATATTCAACCAATTAAGTTAGAATTATCATTATTTCAAAATGGTTTTGAGAACATCTATTAATACAACCAATTAACAATTATATGCTAAGAAAATGAGTAATTAAAATAGTAAGAAGCTAAGCAACTATGTATTCTCATTTCTTGATTTTTCATTCGGTCATTTCTCATACAATATCTTAGAAGTATAAGACTTACATAGTTGTGATTTTTGCCCTTACACTATTGGTTACAAAATTGAAATGAAACAAGACTAGAGAAAATGGACTTGCAAAAAACAGAGTAGTAGAAATTAAAATGAAAACAAGTGAACAACCTCCTTCATTACAGGGGCCCTCTGCAACTGATGTGGTTGGATGACAGCTAATTAAAGATGCACTCTTAAACCACCATTGAAAAAACATAGTTTTAATATTAACAAAATGAAGTCTGAACAGAGGTTTTAACAGAAAGCCTGTAATCCCCTCTAGCTTCTAACTACTTCTCGGTCTCACTTAACCAATATTTATAGAAAAAACAACATAACTATTTAAGAGAAAATCTTGTTATAGGTGGCTTGATCCGAATCTATCATGATTGTTTATAGAAATACATGCTACAAATGGCTTAATTTGAATTGTAATGAGACTATTAAACTTCTTGAACAACTACAAGTGACTTAATCCACATTAACTCTTCAACATAACTGTTAGACTCCTAATTAAATACGAAATATCAAGAGTCCTACTGCTACTAGATAACGTATTTGACTCCATATTTGACCATGATTTTAGGCATGCTTTTTTGTCGATCTGGATCAAGTGAGTAGGATAGGATCCATGTAGAGATGATTCTGGAGATGCCCATGTGGCCCAGTTCTTCATTTGACACCTATAACCTACCAAAACATGAGAGTAGCTATAGAAATCATAGTTAGCTGCAAAATAGGCTGCATTTTGTAGCTAATTTGCAAAAAAACTATTAAAATAGCAAGAACATGAAAATATAATATGGTGATCATTTTAATTCTTTCCTAAGACAAAATCTAGCATTTATCATTGATTGGATTTGTAGTCTTGTAAGAAATCAAGAGAAAGAGGTGAGAACAAATGTCAAGGGGAAGGTAATTATGAGGTTCAACATACCCCCACTACAAAATCATTGCATGTCTTAATGCAATTTGCCAAAAATGTGAGTTCTTCTTTTCTAATGCATTTTCTCAAACACTTCTACTAGTACATCCAATTTTCTTCTTTTTCTCTTCTTTGAAGTGACTGTCATTTTGGGTTTCCTCATAAGAAGCTTGTATTTGATGTTGATGACTATCCTGTTTAGAAGTCTATTCTTTCTTTTCAACTTCCCATTTTTCTTATACCACAATCCTAGATGCAGAATGGTGTTATCATAAATAGCCTTGTCCAATTTACTTTGTTCCCTCAAGGTTTCATTCTCCTTTTTGATATGTTTGTTCAATATCCCTAATTTGTAGATTTCATATTTGAGAGAGTCAATTAGAGGTTCTTGTGGATTGATAGAAGGTTCTGGATTCATTGAGACACTTTTCTTCTCCATTGATTCTATATAATCATATATTTGTTGCTATACTAGGTCTATGCCTGGAGATCTTCTGCTTGGGCTACCTTCAAAATGATGGTCAGGATAATTTTGAGGAATGTGTACGGAAGAGATGTTGACAAGAGAAGTTTTTGGGGTTTCCTCTTCTAAGTTTATGAACTCTGTCCCTTTTGACGATGTTTTCTTTGCCAACCCTTAGAGTTTAGAGCTTCTTCTAGGTTGTGGATGACTTACATTCTCTTTCTCTGTGATCTTTTCCTCTTTTCTTATCTTTCCTCTTACTCTGATTTGTTTCCTGATTTTTGTCAACTCTTCAGATATTAATTTTTCATCATTTTTCTGTGATGAAGACTCGGGTTTATCTTTAATGGTTATACCAATCTTCTTTCTTCTGCTTTTTCTAACATTATCTTCTTTGGGTGACTCTGGTGCTTCTTGAAAATTATTTCTAATGAGGAAATCCTCCCAGGTTTCTCCTATGCCTTTTAAATGAAACTCAACCAGTATCTTTATCAACCCATGATGGTACATGGTTGTGTTTATGAATTTTATTTTCTTCTGCACATTTGAGGCCATCCTTCTTAAACTATTTAGCAGGAGGAAAGGAAGATTGATTTCTCCATTTTCTAGGAAATTCATCAATAAATGTATATGGTAGACATACATGCACCCGAATCTCCCCTCATAGGTGATAAATTTTTGTAATATCAAAAGGATGCTCCTCCATTTAATTTTAAGAGCTGAAATGGGAATTCCTTTTCTAAAAGCAAAGACATCCATACTTGGGTTCCTGAGGATTACTTTCCATGATTCACTGTGGAATTCCTTGTTTTTGAACCATCTTTCACCCTATCTTGGAAGTTTTGTAGCCTTTGTTATGAACGATTATGTTACTATAAACTTAATATCTCCAATTTCTACCTCTGTACCATCAAAAGATCTAGCAAAAGCTTTTGTGATCTCTTTATGAAAACCATCAAAATTTTCAATGAATTTGAGCCATCCAGTCTTCTGCAGCATTTCCTTGAGTTGTGGGTATCCTTCCATATATTTTTCTCCCGCCAGTTCTGACCTGACAATGAGTCCCATGTCTTCTACTTCGCAAAATTCCTTAACCTTCAGAATTACCCTTCCTGGTTTATGACATGGATTGACTGCGAGTATGGTGAAAAGAACTACGGGTTTGCATGAAATAAGTAGATGGTAAGGGTTTTGGAGAGATGTGGACAAATATGTCACGTCGTAGTCATGACCGTTAAAAACAATGAGGGAGTTAATTATGGACCGTTATGTGACGGAAGACGGATGGTGTGGCAGATATGTAGTACGATGGAGATGGGAATCAAATCAAATGATGATTTTTCATGGAGACATATGAATGCCATATTATACATATTCTATGTTCTAACCTTGCTATTTTAAAATAATTTTTTTCACTTTTACCTCTTGGAACTTAACCTTCTTGTTTGTTGTTTTTATTTGATGTTGATCCACAGATACCCTTCCTAGCATAACAGTATTAAAAAAAAAGATTCTTCAATTCCCTGCAATCAACATTTATTTGGAACAGAGCTACAGAATGGAGTTATGGCTACAAAATCAAACTGGTTGTGGAATGGAGTTAGTTGCAAAACATGACAAAGATGAAATATGGCTATGGAACATGGATGTGAAATAAAATGAAAATGGATTGTAATGAAAGGAAAATGGAATATAACGGTGAAAGGGAATGAAAGTGAAGTGAGATGAAATGAAATGAAATGAATTTGCATATTAGGCACTACAAATGAATGTAGCTTTATGTCACTACTTATTACAGAAATAAAATAGGAAGTATAGGATGTCAGAAACCTCTGATTTTCACCCTATATTTCCTTTATAAGTAAGCCAATGAACAATTGGTTTTCAAACTTATACATTTTATTTATTTATTTATTTATTTATTTTTTGTATATATATATATATATATGTACAGGAAAACTAAGTTAGTGGAGAAGAATAATTCTTCTTCACTAGCTTCATCTCAGTGTTATCTTGGAAAATTCTGACAAAATCCTCCCTTGAAATTGGCTTATGATATTTCTTTAACCGATGACCATTTACAAGGATAGGTACCTTTCCCTCATCTATTGTCCTTATTTTTACTGCTCCATTATTAAAGACTTCTTCAATCTCATATGGCCCAAGCCAATGAGTCTGGAACTTCCCTTGAAAATCTTTGAATTTTGAATCGAACAAGAGTGCCCAATCTCCTGCTTCTCCTTGATATACTTATCATGCCATTTAGCCCTTTGTTATTGGACTAGACTAGTTCTTTGAATTGCATCGTACCTTATTTCCTCAAGCTCATTGAGTTGCTCCAATCTATGTTTCCGTACTTCTGATAAATCCAATCCCAATTGGGCTGCCATCTTGAAGGTTCTGATTTGACTCTCTATAGGGAACAGGACTTACTTCCCATAAACAAGCTCATAGGGAGTATGTCATGTTGTGTTCCTCCATGTGGTTCTATAGGCCCATAAGGCTTCAAGAAGCCTTTTTGCCCAATCTCTTTTGTGTAGATGTACAATCTTAGTGAGAATTCCTTTAATCACCTTATTGGTAGATTCAACTTGACCATTTTCTTGTGGATGACAAGGAGTAGACTTCCTATGTTTTATCTTGTATTCTTCTACAAGTCTTTCCACCATTTTAGATGTAAATTGAGATCCTTGATCTGTCACTATTTCTCTTCGAACACCGAAAAGAGTGAAGATGTCCTCAAAAATAAAAATTAACTATAGATTTCTCATTAGCAAAAGGTAATGCTTTAGCTTCTACCCATTTAGTAACATAATCAATGCATACCAAAATATACTTCCTTTGTTCAGATGGAGGATTAATTGGTCCAACAAAATCCAAGGCCCATTTTTCAAAGGGTTCAATGAGTACTTGAGTTTGTAGTGGTATTTCATCTGAGGGAGCAGGTTTCCCTATCCTTTGACAGTTGTTAACCTTTTGACATACTCTTTGGCATCTTTGAAGATGGAGGGCCAATAATATCCTAAGTGAAGGATTTTATAGGTTGTCCTTTTGTCAATAAAGTGCCCACCACAAGGTTCATCATGGCATGCCTCAAGAATTTTAGGCATTTCATGTTGTCGAACACATCTTCTTATCATGATATCTGGACATCTTTTATACAATTCATTAGTAATCCATGAGTAATTTTCACTTGTTCAAATGGTTTCTATTTTCTCCTTAGGTAACAGATGTGAAGGTAATTTTCCTTTGACTAAGTAACTAGAAATATCTGTAAACCAAGGAATTTGGGTAGTTACTGCAAAAATATATTCATCAGGAAATTTATCTTCAACTGGAGTGTTATCTTTGATATTTTGAATTCTAGAAAAGAAATCATCAACTGTATTTTTTTTTCTAGACCTATGTAAAACAATGATGTTGAACTCTTGCAGGAGTAATAACCATCTTGTAACTCTGTCATTAGTAATAGATTTATTCATTAAGTATCTAATTGCAGAGTGATCTATATGAACAAATGTTAAAATTAGGTATGTTCTATGCTAGAGCAATTTATTTAAATTTTCACAGTTAGCAATCATATCAGCATTAAGAGAAACTGCAGATAGAACATAAATATAAACCGCAGAAGACAAGCCAAGACAAGAGGACTCAAGATATGGCGCGAGCCAGGGACAAACCCCACAATGTGTGGGGAAACCCTTTGATCAAATCTTCTTTTATCTTCAAAGTTCAGCAGAGAAAGAGAGAGAGAGTACATTTACAACAGAAGTCAACACTTTGACTTATCTAGATCTAGCATAGATCATTTCGTATAATGATGAGATCAGTTGAAGACATTCTGCTTCAATTGATTCTCAAGGTGACTCTTTCAACTATCATCGTGTTGCACCTTGGCCATTTGCTGCACCTTACCGTGTAGCACCATCATGCTGCATCATACTATGCTGCCCATACATCATCAACATTATGTTGCCCCTGTTAGTATGAATCATTTTCATCATGCTGCAACACTATAACACTGTCATCAGCCTTAGCTACTTGCTATGGCTTGCAGCCTAGCAAAGCAGCTAGGCTATAGTTCCAGATTCTATACAGTCCTTCTTTAGTCATGCTGTCACCTACAGCAATCTGAATTGTCTAGTGTATCTCCTCAACGCTGTCTTGAGACAAAAAGATCTGCTTCCTACAATGGACTGCTCAGAAAACCTGAAGATGATACTGTTGCTCTTCAAGGTCTTCTTCTTCCTAGCTGTGCTGGGAGCTATCCAATGACTGAGTTCTTTGGGCCTAGAGCCAGCCCTGTTCCAGATATGCACCTTCATATGTGAGAGGGGTTTAGGACTCTTCTAGCCCTCCTAAACCCTCGATTCAATTGTTAATCTTCTTCACGTGAGATTGCCTTTTAACCGAACTCAAGACCAGGCAATTTCTGTGATAATGAGGACAGACAAAGTGATGCCATAACATAATTCGAATCTGCTTCTTATACATGAAAAATTCAGAGGTAAAAACCCGAGTTTTGTTCCTCCCAGTATGGCGTATACTTGTGCTCAAGATTCACGTGGATCCTGTATCTTCTTTGACTGCAAGAATAATTGTGCTTCTAATGCCTGCAGCTCTTACGTTCTATGTCACCACTGCGGCTACCATATGACAGTGGCTTCATACCTTCACTGCGTGTTATGGCACAATGTGTGAGTGCTCTCCATGCATTATATGACCAGCATATAACATCCTCTATGAACAGCGAATAATATCCTTAATGAACAGCATATACAGTGATCTATAATATCAGCATATACAGTGAGCGTATAATATCCTTCATGAACAGCGTATATAATGATCTGTGAACAACATATAATATCCAGCGTATATAATGACATATATATATGCCATGACTTGTACATTAGAGTTGTGACCAGCGCATTCGCTCCTTATATTAATGACAACGTATACTGTGTGTAATCCTCTTCAGCATTTCTATATACCTAAGTGTGGCTCACCTGCGTGGTATCTTATATTGTTATGACTGTGTGTAGGGTTTCCAGCGTACAAGTCCTCACTGTATAGGCGCTGTGCATTGTATGAACTGCGTTCCACCCATGCCATCGTATGAATATCTGTGTATATTGCTAGGGCTGCGTATAATCAACATGTACAGTGTGATGCCATGACTACATGAACCCAACATATAGCATCCACAGTGTATCAATGTGAACAGCGTATATGATGAACAAATGTTTTCATAAACAGTGTATGGACCAGCGTACTCCTTTTGTGATTCTCCTTCCAAAGACCCAAGACGTGGAGAGGAGATCACATTAAGAATGAGTGTGTCCAATTGACATCAAAAACTCTTCTATTTATACTAAAGTGAGGATGATGAATAGACACGTTGGTTGGGCTTCTAGAGCCTACAGAAGAGCTGGTCGGCTTGATAATAATTATATAAACAAAATAAATTCATATCTCCATAAATACTTATTAGAATCATATGATCTTTGGATCAATCCTACACCTCTCGATGAGAGGGATCCAATAAAAATATCAGCTGCCATAAATAAGCCGACCCACATGGATTTTGGCCCTAGTTTCCAATTTAACACTCCCTCTCAACTAGGGAGAACTCCATCTGGTGATCCATATGTCCAACTGTACTATCTCGGCCACTAGTGCCTTGCACTGCTCTGCCTAGCTCTACTCAGCTTTGCTCTGCTCTGCTCAGATCAGCTCTGCTAGCTCTGCTCTGCTCTGCTCATCTCCGCTAAACTATGAAGAAGAAGAATTGATCGAGAATGTCTCATACCATTCTCCATTGACCCGAAGTCAGACTCAGAGTGCGTACCACTAGTCCCAGACCAGTCTCAATTGACCCAAAGTCAGCGTCATAGTAGGTGCCACTCCTGGTCCCAGACCAGTATCGCAGTCTCAGAGAGTGTACCACTAGTCCCAGACCAGTCGCAGTGGACCTGAAGTCCGCGTCATAGTATGTACCACTCTCACTGGTCCTAGACCAGTACTGCACCGACACGAAGTCAGTCTCGGAGTATGCACCACTGGTCCCAGACCAGTCTCAGCCGACCCAAAGTCAGCGTCATAGTATGTACAACTCCTACCGCTGGTCCCAGACCAATATCGCAGGCTCAGAGAGTGTACTACTTGTCCCAAACAAGTCTCAACCGACCCGAAGTTAGCGTCATAGTATGTACGACTCTCACTAGTCCCAGACCAGTCCTGAACTGACACGAAGTTAGTCTCGGAGTATGTACTACTGGTCCCAGACCAGTATCATCGACTCCGAAGTCAGCGTCATAGTATGTACAACTCCTAACCACTGGTCCCAGACCAGCTTACCATTGATCCCAAATCAATGGAGGTATCCTACGTAGGAGTATGGTTAGATACACGATGCGTCCATCGTATATATGGTCCCTACATTCTCTTTCCCTGCTCATATGATCAATAAAGAGGTACTTTCCCATTGAGTCCCAAGAACTGCATTGGCTGATGCCTCGACAGGTAGAATACTTATCAATCCTGTCCTCACAGGAGAACAACACATCCTGCTACAATCGCCATGGAGAAAACACATCAATCCAGGCCTCACAGGAGAACTAATCATCCTGCTACACAAGAGAGCGAATCATCTTGTCCCACAAGAGAGTGAATCATCTTGTTCCAGTGCGCACCACCAAGGGAGGGTGAGTCGCCCTGTGGTCGTATGTTGCTCTAGTGGAACTGCAAGCCCCCCAGAGCTCCCAGAGCTCAATGCATGCAACATGCAGGACCCTTTTACAAAGGTCTCTCAACGACTCCAAGTCGTTAGGGAAAATCACAAATTTGATCTTTCCTCGGGGCTTTGTCCTGTACATCATCTTAGTGCAATGGAGCCTCCTTTCTCATCGAATTACCATATCCCAGATGATGTCTATCTACTGGAGTAGTCGACGAATATGGGATTCCTCAATAATCGAATCCCACCTCTAGTTGTTACAGAGAATCATAGTGGTATGAGATCAAAACAACTCACTGAAGAGCTTCCCCATCCAGAAAACTTCATACGAGATCATACTCGTAGATATGTATCCAGTATTGATGGTGCTTACAAAAATTGACTTCTGCTTCCTGCTCATCCATGATATCAAAACAGAATCCAAATAGAAACAACACTGAGAAGTGATCTAATGATCCTCCACACTACTTGCCCACTTATCATTCGAATAATCATGTGGTTTCATATTTCCGGCAGTGTATCTCAATTCATGAGAGATTGTGCCCTGTAGATATCTCAAAAGATTCTTGGCACCAATCCAGTGAGGCTCAACCAAATATGATCTCACCATGCTAACTACAACACAGATGTCCGGATGAAGGTTCTCCAAGAACATCAATGTGAATAAGTTTATGAAACTCAGAGGCATTTCCCAAATCAGGTCCGACATCACTACCATATAACTTCTGAAAGTTAAGATCCTTGAGGTAGTCACAGGCTTGCAGCTTATATTTTCACATTCAGAATCCAACTCCCTCTATCTCCTATAAATGAGAGGGTCTGCACCTGTCAAACATAGGTGCCGGTACGAGAGGTTTATCATCCACAACCTTCGTGTAATGGTTTGGATCGGTTTCACTCCTAGTGAGTCTCAGCTGCATTAGACAGCTATCAATCCTCTCATACTACACCCGAGGTGTTTTACTTCAAGCCATAGAGGGCTTTCTTCCACCTGTATACATGAGATTCCCGATCATGAGTCTTAAACTCCTCGGGTTGTTCCAAGCCTGTGGACCTGCTACATGAGGGGAATGGTCCCCTTATAATATTTTCCTTTGATACATTTCAGACATGTACCTTCATGGTCCTTTTTGAATTTAGGCATCCAAGTCACCATCTGACTCACAGACCTCCGGTGCTGAGTCAACGGACATGGTCCCCAGTGGACTTCCTGCAACTTGATACAACCCAGAACTCAAAACATCTTTGCAAGATATATTTTCAAACGCGTACCTTTCCATCGATAAGTGCCATCTTGTAACCTTTGACTTCCATTTCCGAGATGGACATCGGGTTCTTCTTGCGATCAGGTACATAAAAGGGATTCTAGGGTTCCTTGCTTTCGTGGAAGAGTTGACCATTTCCTTGATGACCTGCATTACTAGTCATTTCTTTGATCATTGAAGATGTCCCAGGAATGATTGTTATCTTCATCAAGAGATGTGTCTCTGCCATGTACAATCGCCGAACTTATTTCAACAAGGCATCCGCCTTTCCTTCCACCCTTAGATCCAAACTTCCCAATGAAGTGATCGTTAGATGGGCCATCAGAAACTTCCGCTGCGCCATTCTGATAACATTCTCTACTTTGACTTCACCCTAGGTGAATTATGAGGAACCCATTGATCCTTCTGTCTTGTACCAACTGTCTTCAGTGATTTCTCTTTCACTCTTTCTTGGGCAATGTCTTCACCTCAGCTCTGATACCATGTTAAAATTAGGTATGTTCTATGCTAGAGCAATTTATTTAAATTTTCACAGTTAGCAATCATATCAGCATTAAGAGAAATTGCAGATAGAACATAAATATAAACCGCAGAAGACAAGCCAAGACAAGAGGACTCAAGATATGGCGCGAGCCAGGGACATACCCCACAATGTGTGGGGAAACCCTTTGATCAAATCTTCTTTTATCTTCAAAGTTCAACAGAGAAAGAGAGAGAGTACATTTACAACAGAAGTCAACACTTTGACTTATCTAGATCTAGCATAGATCATTTCGTATAATGATGAAATCAGTTGAAGACATTCTGCTTCAACTGATTCTCAAGGTGACTCTTTCAACTATCATCGTGTTGCACCTTGTCCATTTGCTATACCTTACCGTGTAGCACCATCATGCTGCATCATACTATGCTGCCCATACATCATCAACATTATGCTGCCCCTGTTAGTATGAATCATTTTCATCATGCTACAACACTATAACACTGTCATCAACCTTAGCTGCTTGTTATGGCTTGCAGCCTAGCAAAGTAGCTAGGCTATAGTTCCAGATTCTATACAGTCCTTCTTTATTCATGTTGTCACCTACAGCAATCTGAATTGTCTAGTGTAACTCCTCAACACTGTCTTGAGACAAAAAGATCTGCTTCCTACAATGGACTGCTCAGAAAACCTAAAGATGATATTGTTTCTCGTCAAGGTCTTCTTCTTCCTAGCTGTGCTGGGAGCTATCCAATGACTGAGTTCTTTGGGCCTAGAACCAGCCCTGTTCCAGATATGCACCTTCATATGTGAGAGGGGTTTAGGACTCTTCTAGCCCTCCTAAACCCTCGATTCAATTGTTAATCTTCTTCACGTGAGATTGCCTTTTGACCGAACTCAAGACCAGGCAATTTCTGTGATAATGAGGACAGACAAAGTGATGCCATAACATAATTCGAATCTTCTTCTTATACATGAAAAATTCAGAGGTAAAAACCCGAGTTTTGTTCCTCCCAGTATGGCGTATACTTGTGTTCAAGATTCACGTGGATCCTGTATCTTCTTTGACTGCAAGAATAATTGTGCTTCTAATGCCTGTAGCTACGTGCTATGTCACCACTGCGGCTACCATATGACAGCGGCTTCATACCTTCACTGCATGTTATGGCACAATATGTGAGTGCTATCCATGCATTATATGACCAGCATATAACATCCTCTATGAACAACGAATAATATCCTTAATGAACAGCATATACAATGATCTATAATATCAACATATACAGTGAGTGTATAATATCCTTCATGAACAGCGTATATAATGATCTGTGAACAACATATAATATCCAGCGTATATAATGACATATATATATGCCATGACTTGTACATTAGAGTTGTGACCAGCGCATTCGCTCCTTATATTAATGACAGCGTATACTGCGTGTAATCCTCTTCAGCATTTCTATATACCTGAGTGCGGCTGGCCTGCGTGGTATCTTATATTGTTATGACTGTGTGTAGGGTTTCCAGCGTACAAGTCCTCACCGTATAGGCGTTGTGCATTGTATGAACTGCGTTCCACCCATGCCATCGTATGAATATCTGTGTATATTGCTAGGGCTGCGTATAATCAACATGTACAGTGTGATCCCATGACTACATGAACCTAGCGTATAGCATCCACAGTGTATCAATGTGAATAGCGTATATGATGAACAAATGTTTTCATAAACAGTGTATGGACCAGTGTACTCCTTTTGTGATTCTCCTTCCAAAGACCCAAGACGTGGAGAGGAGATCACATTAAGAATGAGTGTGTCCAATTGACATCAAAAACTCTTCTATTTATACTAAAGCGAGGATGATGAATAGACACGTTGGTTGGACTTCTAGAGCCTACATAAGAGCTGGTCGGCTTGATAATAATTATATAAACAAAATAAATTCATATCTCCATAAATACTTATCGAAATCGGATGATCTTTGTATCAATCCTACACCTCTCGATGAGAGGGATCCAATAAAAATATCAGCTACCATAAATAAGCTGACCCACATGGAGTTTGGCCCTAGTTTCCAATTTAACAACAAAGGTTTCATAGCATGTTATATAATGTTTGAACTTGTTGATAGCATGAACAACAACTAAGAATTCCTTTTCAGTTACAGTGTAATTTAACTCAATGGGAGTCAAATTATTGCTTGTGTAGTAGATGGCATAAGGGATCAAATATTTTTGTCCTAATACATCTCCCAGAGTTGTATCCGAAGCATCTGTTGAAATGTGAAAAGGTAGTTTCCAATTTGGACCTCTTAAGATGGGTGCCTCAAAAAAATTTTCTTTCAAAGTCTCAAATGCCAACTGGTAATCAAAATTCCAATTGAAGTCATAATCCTTGGTGAGCAATTTGAAGAGTGGTGATGCTAGTTTAGTGAAATTTTCTATAAACCTTCTATAATATCCTGTGAATCCCGAAAAACTTCTAACATCCTTTCGACAACTTGGAATTGATAATTTAGAGATGACTTCAACTTTAGATTTATCAAGCTTAATTCCATCTCCTAAAATGTGATGTCCTAAAACAATCCCTTCTGTAAACATCATAGAACATTTTTCATGGCTTAGTGAAAGGTTTGCTTCCTTACATCTTTTAAGAGCTTTTTCCAAATTTTCTAATGCTTACTCAAATGTATTCCCATAAACTGTGAAGTCATCCATATATACCTCTACACAATCATGTATCATATCAACAACAAATTCCTAGTACTACTCTTTGAAATGTTGTAGGTGCATTACATAATCCAAAAGGGAGTACTTGGTAGGAATAAGTTCCCCATGGGCAGGTGAATGTGGTTTTATCTTGATCTTTAGATGCTACCTGAATCTGATTATAACCACTAAAACCATCCAAGAATGAGAAGTACTTTTTACTTGCTAATGTATCTATAAAGGGCAAAGGAAAATGATCTTTTAGGGTAGCTTTATTCAATTCTTGATAATCAATATATACCCTCCATTTACCATTCTTTTTAGGTAAAATCACTAGAGGAGAAACCCACTGGCTATCTAAAATTGGGTAGATAAAATTTACATTCAACAATTTTTGCAACTCTTCTTTCACAATTTCCCTAAGATTTGGATTCATCCTTCTTTGAGGTTGTCTGATAGGTTTACAATTTTCCTCAATGTAAATGTGATGTGTACAAGTCTTAGGACTAATTCCTTTCATGTCAATGTATTCCCATGCATATGAAGAAGAATGTTGTTGTAAAGTTTTGATTAGTTTTTCCTTTTGTAATTTTTCCAAGTTATTGTTTATGTTCAATGTTTTCCCTGGAAATATTTTAACTGTAGAGCTACTAAATTCTTCCATAGAATAAAGAGACATCTACCTAGATGAAAAATATTCAATATTAGATTTTTCTTGAAATTGGTCATGCTCATCTTTTGGAGATGATTCAAAATTTTCCATTGTATTTAAGATTTGACTATCTTCACTAATGGTTGAAATAGTAAAGAGAGGTTGAATATATTTTTCATCATAAATGAATTATTTGTCATCTATCTCTATGATTGTTCTTGTTGGAGGATATAAAGTGAATTTCTTAGTTGAATTACCATCAGAGATATACATATCACTAGATATACTGCTAATGAAAGCATTAGTTGTAGCTAGCCAAGGTCTTCCTAATATAAGTGGATGTCCTCCTAGATTTCTCTTTGGGGTTAGGATCATAAAATCAGCAGGGTATTCCCAAGATTCTAAGGACACTGAAATATCTTCTAACACACCATCTGGTTTGATTACAGATCTATCTACCAATTATGGTAATGTACGTGTATAAAGAAGATTGGGAAGTTTGAGTTGTTCCATGGTTTGTTTTCTCATGATGTTTATTTATGCTCCTAAGTCAATCAGTGTATTTGGGATTTCAACTCCATTGATATGTGTTTTTACAACTGGACTTCCTGGATCTACATATTTTTGTATGGAAATTTTTCCCATCATTATGTCTGTTATTTTTCCTGCTAGGTGAATTCTTTTTACTTCTTTTGTTTTTATTCCTTGTTTCTTCATGCTCAACTCTTTTATTGTTTTAGCTATAATTGGAATCTCCTTAATGGCTTGTAACAAAGGGATTTTGATACAGACATTTTTCATTTCATCTAGAAAATCATAATTAGGCAACATAATATGCTTTTCTACCCCTCTATCAACTTGTAATCTTTCTGGAAAAGGAGGTGTAGAAGTAGATATTGGTTGTTTTTCTATGACAGGTGTTGAGTTTATTGGTTCTTTTTGTTTTTCATTTTCAGTGTTCTGGTTTTAATGAGATGTTCCTTCAAAACTTTTATTTTGATGTAGAGAATCTTCCTCAGAATTGTCTTGTTCTTGAATAACCACTTAAGGTTTTTTCTTTTCTAATATCCTACCAGATCTCAATTGCACATCATTGAGATCTAATGGAGTGATCATGTAAGTTGGAAATTGTTGTCCTTCCACCATATAGGTATTATGAGGATTTTTATTGTTGGGGTTAGGTAATGGTTGGGTAGGTAACTGATTTGGTCTTTGTAGAACTGGCAGTGAAAGTTGAAGGTTTTGGTTTTGAAGTTGGGGTTGTTGATTTTGTTGAGGAATTTGTTGGGGAGGATAGGTTGGATATTATGGAGGATATTGATAGTATGGAGAGAATCTTCCATAAGGATTTTGCATTCCTTGAGCCCAAGGTTGAGTTTGAGATTGAGATTGAGGCCAAGGTTGTCGCCAAGAATTCCAATTTGGAGGGGCCTGCATATACATTTGGTTGTTAAAATTGTTATGCTCCTATACCAATAGGTGTCATATTTCATGATTGACTTGATGAGCTCTGTAATATGTTCATACCTTTTTACAAAGGTTTTCCGTATTGTCAAAAAATTAAAAAAAAAAAATTTAAAAAATGTAAAGAGGGTATACCTTAAAAGAAAAACCAAAGGGTAAAAAGAATAAAATGGTCAAAAAAGTGAAATAAATGAACCCCAAACAAAAATAGACCAAGAAAGTGTGCAAATCCAAATGCCACTACTATTTCATTTTCTGTAATAAGTAATTGTGTGCAGCTTGTTAACTTATGCCACAATTGATGAATAGTCAAACAGCTCAAGCTTGGTTAGTTCATATTTGAATTTCATGTTATAGAATAGAGAATAAAATCTTACCAAACTATTCAATCTTGGTAGATGAGTAGATAGGCAGAGTAAATAAAAATGAGCTCAACAGTTTAACTTGAGCCCTTGGATGTAATAAGTGTAGACTTAGGTAGGCTTTCCATGTAAAAGAAAAGAATGATTTGATAAGGGTTTTCCAGTCTAAGTGCACCCAAATAAAGAAGAAAAAATGTCAGGCTAAAGTAGGTAGGGTAGGTAGATGGTGTTGCAAAATGATACTTGTGATGAAAAATGTTTCTAAATGTGTTAAATTTTACTTTTATCACATAGTGCAAGGCACACGTTACACTTGATGCAATTCAATCAAGGCAAGAGTAAATAACTAACTTCCATTCACATTTTCCCTAAACACTTCACTAATTTCCCCTAAGCATTAAGGTCTTTGAAAGTCAAAGGGGCTCAGAGAATTTCTCTGACTTCTGGAGGGACCGGACCCTTGGCCTGATAATCTAAAAGCCTAAGTGCTCATAAATCACTCATCCATCATTCATCTCCTTTTTACAAAGTTTATCCTAAGTGAAAAACCTATTTTACTTAGGAAAGGCATTATATCACTTAAAAAAACCCTTTTAGCCTATGTTTAAATGTAAATTCTTAACGTTTTAACTTAGCGATTGTTCATTATATTTATTCATATTAACTACTAACATAGCTATTATATAATCCCACACCACTTTACCCTTTCCCGTATTACATAATTAAATAAAATCCCCGCATTAATATATATCCCACCCCGATGGTATATAACCATTATATAGTTTAAAACAGGGATTAATAAACTTATTTGAAGTTTGCTAATAACCTTTCCCCCGCCATGTTATAACGGGATTAATTAACCATCTGGGTTAATTAATAACCAACCCTCCGACCAATAAAAATGCGCCCGATACAATTAAATTAATGTTAATTATATAGGGCCCGCTGCATTAACTTCCCGCGCATATTCACTTCCCGTCCACCGTCTGATCGTCCTCCCATCATCTGACAGTCGACGATCATATTGCAACCCCCCTGGTGACCGCGCTTTAACTCGTGATCACCAAGCGGTTTTCTACCGTACCCTCGCCACGCGTCACGCTCCCAACATGCTCGCTTGCCCCCAGCCCAATACCACTTGACCCCAAAAGTGGTGCAGGGTAAACCGCTTACCATCCTTTGCTAACAATAATATGTCCCATCACTCTGACGTCATCCACCCAATAAATGCTAAAAAAGCCCCGCCAAACCAAATTTCACTAAATCAACCAGAAAATGTCATTTTCACCCTTATTCCTTGCAAACTATGCTCCATGCAAAATACATCCAGTCGACTGTACGGGCGTTTAGTCCGCCACCTAGCCTACAAATTTCAGCATCGTGCTCGGCAACTCGTTAATCAACCTGTACTATACAACCTTCTTCTTTAAACACAGGTATTTATCCATTTCACCCTACAACCCTGTAATTCTAGTTTTCCACTGAAAATTCTACCTAAGGAAGCCAAAATTCAGAGTCTAGACAGTCTGTGATTACCATAAAAACATTCCAAAACCTACTGTTTGGTCAAATTTTCCATAAAAAACCCAAATTCCAGTTTGAAAACACAAGAACCAAAGATGGAAACTCCCATAGCCCTAAATGTCGTGCCTATGAATGCACCTCACAAGGACCTAGATTATTTACCCTTGGCCAACAAATATTTCCAAATAAGAGATTTCTCTGGTGATATGAACCATCTTCGAGCCTTCTGCCAAGTTAGGGACAACCATCTAAACAACTCTGATATTTTTGGACTATGGGAATCCAATCTTCCCATGTATTTCCTCCCTTCAGTCCATGTTTTCCTAGATATCATCCATTAATGTTGTGCCAACTATGACCCAGTCCATAGAACAGTCATGTCCCCATCCCAAACTGTTCTTTTTCCCATAACTGCTGAGTCCATTAATGAAATGATACAGTTCCATTCCACTCAGCCCCTTGCTCCTCTTTCCATGGGGTATTTACTTGAAAAATATTCTCAATTGCCTAAATCAGAGATAACTCGTATTGCTCAGATGTTCATAAAACCACAGTACCAGCCTCAAGGTCCACCTCCCTATCTACAAACTTGTTTCACTGGAACCAGAAAACTTATTGTTGACATGATATCCCTGATTTTGGGATTTAAATCCAGTGAATTTGTTGATGATATCACCCTGGTTCTATTATCAATATTTACTCCTGGACAACCCCCTGCTGTCAAGTATGACTATGCCACTTTCATTGCCAATAAAATCCATGATCAATTCATGAGTTTGGATAGGGAGGGAGTTTTCAAATACACATCTTTTATATGTCATCTTTTGTTATATCATCAACCAGATAGCTTCCCTTTCCATATCAAGAAATTGGACTCAAAAGGAAATCAAAGATCTGTGATCTTTTGGACCTCAATCTTTCATAGAACTCTGGAGTCTCCTTATACCTATAATGAATTCCTTGACTAGTTTGTCTATCCAGAATCTACTCTGTTGACAGGAGTTCCCCCTCCTAGACTCACTGGTGACATGAAAAAGATTCTCCAACTCTCCAAGCAGTACAAGATAGGTGACTGGTACTTGTACCAAAACCACACAGAGATCAGAATATATGGGTGTGAACTTTGCCCTTTCAAACTACCTAAATATGTACCCATGAGATTATTTGCACTAGATTATTTTAGACAGATCATAAAGGCAGATTTGGACCATTTTTGTAATGCAAAGAAGAAGGCTCAGTTAAGAATCAAAAACCAGTTAGGCCCTTATGTCTTAAATTCTAGGGATGGATGGCAAGATGCTGAAAATTTTTTAGAAGACCAGCTTAAATTGAAGAAGAGTTTTTGGTGGGTGCCCTATGACCCAAATGGTTTCATAAGTGACAAAAGAACGAATAACACACTGTCAGTTTATATACATCATAGGATCCCAGAAATTGGACAGTTTGCTAATCAGGATGAATGGGTAGAAGGGACCTTAATAGAAGAAATTAGTGAGCAAGAAAAGATGGAAATGGCTATGAAAGATCTTGAAAAAATGCTTGACCTGGACTCTTTTGGACAGGTAACTTTCAAGCTGCCTCAACAATCAAGAATTGGTATGTCCTCTGCTGGAACTTCTCAGCAGCCTGCACAGAAAACTAGCATACCAGTTACAGGGACTTCTAAGGGCAAAGGAGTAGAGACCACAGAGCAGCCTACAATGACAGATCAGCCAGGAATGTCCAAGGAACAAAGCCAGGGGCAAATTCCTCCAGCCCAAACTAAAGAAAAAGAGATCCCTGCATTACAGACTCCTCTAAATGAGGAAAGGAATAGGAAGAGACACAGAGAAACTATCACACCCATCAATGGACCAACAGAGCAACTTGGAGCAAAGAGACAAAGACTGAATCCTCTTTCAGAAGAGGAAATCATTGAAGAAACTACTGATAGTATAAGAGATGAAAGGTTAGTCAACCAACAGACTTCCCCAATAGTAGAAACATCAACTAGCTCACATAGGCAGGAGCTAGAAAGACAGCACAATGTATAAGTATCTTCTACCAGGCCACAAAGCAAACAAACCTCAGACATTAAGAAGACTTTCACAGAGATAAAGGCCCAGAATGAGCCAATAAGGCTTCAAATTTATGGTCAATATCTGAAAATGGCCCCTACAAACCAGTAGAGATTAATGTCAGCCTATGACATTAAAGAAGGTAAAATGTTGATGAGTTACTTTAAACCAAAAGTACAGCAACCCCAGTCAGCAGCAGACTATATCAAAACAAACTTGGAGGTCCTAACCAAAGATATTCATCCCATGGACCAGATTGAGCTTCATAAGCAGAGTGGGGAAATGGTTTATTCCACATTGACTGATAAAGCAATGCTAGCCCACAAATTGCAAAACTCCTTGGACAACACAACAACTCAATTACATTTGGAGAAAGCATCTTCTCTGGCCAAAGATAACAGGATCAAATCATTAGAAGAGATCATTATCAGATTGGGACATGATCCCAAAGATGCTAAAGGCATAAAGGCACTAATTAAAAAGAAAGAAGAGGACATTGTTGCCTTAAGAAAACAACTCAAACTGCCTCCTTCACAGCATCCTCAAACTTCAGAAGTTATACAACAGAAATCCGAAGAAGACATGATGGACTTGCTCCTGAAACTGAATGAAAGATTAAATGATACAGAGCAAGCATTGGAAAAGCACTAAAGGAAAAGTAGGGAGATTCGACCTCTTAGCCTCCTGAGGTAATCCCCACAGTCTCAACTACAATAGCTACAAATTTCCTAGCAGTCACAATAGAAGTAACAATAGGTACATCAACAGCAGGTACAACACTAGGTAGTAGTATTAATATGAGCACTGAAGAATTAATAAAGGCCATGGAAGAATTGAGATTACAGGTCACAGAATTGAAATAGGTGAAAGAGCAACTAGCTAAGGCAGAAAAGAATTATGACATCTCCAAAATAAGTATTGTGGAAAAAACTAAGGAGATTAAGGCCTTAGAAAGTAAAGTAAAAACATTAGAACAAGAACTCGCTTTTGATAAGCCCTTGACATAAATCAGGAAAATCCTTTGGGCTAATATCATTCAATCTATAAATGAAATGTGGCCATCAATCCAAGTAGTCTATGAGCAGCTAGACTTAGTAAAAACAACCCATGGAGTAATTCAGCAGACAAGAGTAGAGTTGGGTAAAAAGCCAGAAGAAGCCAATAGGCTTATCAATTATTTGAATACCAAAAACAGAGAACAGTTAGAATTACTTGGCATCTCTGACAGGACATGTTGGGTTGTGTTATATTCTTTCCACGACTAACCTATGTAGTGAACCGGGGGGTTAGAGGGGGGGCAGAGCCCCC